>CAUYON010178676.1:0-13421 GCA_963573935.1 Arctocebus calabarensis
GTTATAGCTTTTATATTGAAGCTATAAATTAGTTTCATACTAGGGCTGAGCACATTGGATACTTTTTCTTCCATTCTTGAGATACTTTGCTAAGAAGAATATGTTCCAGCTCCATCCATGTAAACATGAAAGAGGTAAAGTCTTCATCTTTTTTTAAGGCTGCATAATATTCCATGGTGTACATATACCACAATTTATTAATCCATTCATGGGTCAATGGGCACTTGGGCTTCTTCCATGACTTAGCAATTATGAATTGGACTGCAATAAACATTCTGGTACAAATATCTTTGTTATAATGTGATTTTTGGTCTTCTGGATATATACCTAGTAGAGGAATTGTAGGATTAAATGGCAGGTCTAGTTTTAGATCTCTAAGTATTCTCCATCAACTCATTTTTATCTTTGAGGTGAGCGAGAGTTAAGAGTTATATCACCAAGATTTGGTATATCTTTTACAAATCCTGCTTCATGGCTTCTCACCTCAGTTTGGGATATTTGCACATATTGTTTTTAAAATTAAGAAAGGAAGGATCCCCTTTAAACATTCTTTTACATAAATTTTATGTCCTGGAGGCTAGATAATACAGAAGAAATGTGAACAATTCTTCTCTCAAAGATCTGGGTTCCTGGTTTCTTGTCCTTTAAGACAGTAAGGAAGGTGTGAAATACCAAGGGCTTTCACTACAAATCTCAACCTGGAGAGTCACATGATAAAATTCCTTCCCTCTTTCCCTACCAGAATTATGCTTCAAGATAGTAACAAAAAATGATATTATGAATTTCAGTAAAACATACCTCATGGAAAAGAGTAAAACCAGTGATTAACAACGCAGATAGGGTCTTCAACGAGAACATGTTTCAAGAATAAAAGAGTGTTCCTTAGTCCACAATTGATTCATCTTTGTACCTTTTAAGTCCCTAATAAAGGTTCTGGCAGGTAATAAGGCTTTATATAGATACAGTTGATTTTGTATCAACACATTCTTAGGTTTTGACTTCTGAGTTATGGACAAGGCTATTTAGCTCCATAGTCCACATTCATGATGGGGAGTAACAGGCCGAGGCCAATTAATATGAGAGCATCCAGCCCCGAGGAGGGCTGGATGTCCTTTGCCTGCAGCTGTCATCTACTGATGTATAAGCTGGGCCTTTCTGTTATGGAGGACTTGGAAGCTTTCTTTCCATGCCATAGTCTCATGAAATTTCCCTAACTACATAGGCTACCTATCAAACACACTGGATCCACAATTTGGGGGCTTCCTTTATTCTTATTACCATCCCCGCTACTCCATGTAAGAGCTACATTTGTTACCTAAAACTGTTCTATCAACAAAGTACATCCCTGCTTCTTACCTTGACCACAGCACCCATTTCCCAGGCTCCCTGTCTCTTCTTGGCCCCTCACACTCGCCTGTCTGTCCAGGACCTCATGGTTACTCAGTGGGATTACTTTCTTAAAGGCCTCTTCCATGTACTTGCCCTTCTAGTCTACTATAGCTGCCTGGAAAAACCTCAACCTGAGATCTAGTTTACATTCTACTTGCACTTCTACACCTAGGCAGATGCACAATAATGGGAATCAGATAACCATAAGTATCAGTACTCTATGAACTTATGGTCTATAACCTGATCTTTGGTTAATTTTCTCTAGTATCTTCTTTAGAATTCTCTCAATCGTCTCCCCTCTCTGTACACCTCCTCCTCAGACTTACCTGCCCCCCACCACTGCCACTCTAAACTCATAGCTTTTTTTGTCCTTCCTGGATATTCATATTTAGTAAAAATTCCCCAAGTGATTCTGATACACCACCGTGGCTGAGGATCACTGATGTAAAGAAACCCTATAAACACCTAACTTCAGCTCAGGGATTATGTGCCAGCCTTGTGGCTCCATATCACCTCTGAATCACCCTATACTCAGAAGTCTATGGTCCCTGCCACTGAGTTTCTCCTCTTGGCTCCTTTTCCCCTCATTTTGCTCCACAGGATTTTATGACCCACACTTAGACTATTGATATGGGTACTGCAATGGTGACCCCCCAGGATACTTGGTGATAATACCAGCTACACACATATCCACACACTTCTGTGTCTTTATTTAGGAAAGACTATCAGACTGGAGGGATTGAGCTATAAATGCCTTTAGACATCAGGCTCAGAATTAGGACTGTGTCAAATTGGTACTGTCATCTTAGCGGCTTCACTGCTAAGCCTATTGAAGGATGGCCTACATTTCCAAGCATGCCTTTCCATACAGAATTTTGGGTTAGTCTGCCAATGAGAAGATGCATGGGATTGGGAAGGTGGGAAGGACGTCATTCTTTCCAGAAGGTTGTACTTGTTGGACGTGGAAAGCTGTTCTCAACCTCTTCCTGGTTGCCTGGTTGGAGAACTTCCCTACTCCAGTCCCTCAGGATCCATTCTAGTGGGTGTTTCTCTGATCCTTAGATGGTAGCCTTCTAGAGAGCTCTTCATTCCCCCAAATCTTTCACATTCGTGTCAATCCTGATTCCTATTTTACATCCCATATTCCCATAATGTCACAGAGACTGCATTTTGTTTTCTTTTTTTTTACTAAACTTTGGCTAATAATAGAAAGTCTTAATATTCCAGGGAAATGGAAAATTTCTGAAGGTTCTTGACTAGAACAGTCATATCATAAAAGGAATGTGTAAGCAAAATAGAATATTGGGAATCCAGTAACCTATCCAGCAGATAATATTGGTAATGACTTCATTTTCTGTGCCGTCCTGCTCTGAAGATATTGCCTGGGGCAGTCTGATTATCTGAAGCAGAGTGTGGCCCTAGTATCACACTCTCTCTAGCTCCAGCTGAGTATGTCAGGACTCATGTGTCTGTGCATGGGGGAGCACGACCAGAGGCAGCAGAGCACTCTTTGTTGACACCTGGCCCTGTTCTGCCATGAGCCCAGGAAAGGGAGCTGGCATGAGACTCAGAACATCTGGCTTTGGCACTTGTCAGCCACACGAGCTTGATCAAGGCACACCCTCTGCTGAGCTTCAAGTCCCTCATATGTCATTTGGTCAAACAAAGTAATCTTTCCACAGGTGGCTTTTCAGCCCTACAAGTCCACGAATCCACTGGCAGGAGGTTGATTTCCTTGGCTCAAAATGTTCCTCCAGACCCAGTCTAGGACAAGCCAACAAGGGCTCAGTCAGGCATGGAAGCTGTAAGCTCTCTCCTGGGCTTGTGGTGGCTGATTTATGGGCATGCCCTTGTTCCGGGACAGGACCTGAGGGCAGCCAGGGAGGTGAGAACCCACAGGCACTAGAGAAGCAAACAACCTCACCCACAAAGTCAGGGCCCAGGAAGGGTTTGGCCACCTTGGCTGCTGACAGACAGGCAGGTGGAGGGACATATCTCACCCTGGCCTCCTGGCCTTTCCTTTTTAGGAGCTTCTGCCACCTCTCATGGTGTGATGATTAAGGGAAGAATGAGCCAAGGCACAGATTTATGGTGCCTATAAGCTTCCCATCTTTTCTTAGAGAATATCCCTTCACCAAGGCACTCTCCCCTTTCTCTTGTCCCAAAGCCTCAGGCCTAAGCCAGACATAAATCTTGATTTCGTTAGGAGCTCTCTGTTCCCTCAGCTGCTCCTATTTTCCTGCTGAGGACACACACCCTTCCCTGGAAGTTTTATTGTTCCCACGCTGCCTAATTTTCTCACGAGTTCCTTTCTGGGGAGCTGGGACTCTGCCAGCCTCTTCTTGTGGGAAATAGAAGCAACCACAAGAAAGTCCCCTTCCCTCTTCCTTATGTCTTCTATTGTCATTAAAAAAAGAATGACAATAAAATTCTCTCTTCCTCCTGGTGCTGTTTATAGATTTACTCATTAAGAGAATTAGGAGCAATCCATAGCTGCTTCTCTTTAGACAAATCATCTTGCATCAATTTGCTGCTTAAGTCAAATATGGTGATTGTTTGCTGCCAACACTAAACTCCCAGGGTAGATTCCCATCATTTTCTCTGCAGTGCAGCCAGAGGGAAAGGGAAAAGCAGGTGGTGGCATTTGCGGCTGCACATTTCTACCCAACAGCCACTCTTCCTCTAGGGCTTTAGGGGAAGGAGCATCATACTTGGTTTCTGACTAGGCTCTGTACAGAGCCGGAACAATTATTGATCCAGACCCAGTGAGGCCAGATGGTGAGCTCCCCATTCCTGGAAAGCTTCCTGTGGAGGATGGCTGCTTCTCTACTGTCCAAGGGGTTAGACTGAATGACTGCTAAGTATCTTTTTATTTCGAGACCAGTCTTACCATGGTGTCAGAACAGTAGGTCTGTCCAGGAGGGAGCTGATGGGCTAGAGCACCTAGGCACAACTATTAGGGATGGGCCAGTCCTCAGGAAGAGGCCCCCATGGCAGGACATATCTGTAAGTGCAGGTGGAAGTGGCTAATCAAATTCTTTGCAGCTGAACCAGAACTTCACAGGGCAGCAATGGGCATTGCATAATATGAAATGCACAATACAATTGGCACCTTGCAGGTTTCCAGTATATACCTCTGTATGTTGGTGTAAGAATTTTTATCTGTGCCACTGTGGGTGTAAATCTGTACCTGATCCCAGAAGCAGGAGGGAGAATAGGAAACCCATGAGGCACAGCTTATGCTTTCCCGTGTAGTCATGGTTTGTCTCCACAGGAACAAAATCTCCATGAAGGCTGGGGCCAGGCATATGGTGTTCTCCTAGCTTAGGGTGACCTTAGCTTGGTAGCTGTGAGACACTAAATTATATTGGAGCGTGTCCTGATCTGAGAAGCAGGAGAATTTAGTTGCTGTTTTCTTTCGCTGTGGCCTTTTGGGAAAGTTGTTTTCCCTTTCCAGGGCTTAGTTTCCTCATCTGTAGAAATCTAGGATTGGTCTGTATCTGCATTTTCCAAAGAAGATTCTAGGAAAACTCAGAGCCATTAGACAATACACATAAAATGATTTTGTGCTGAAGTGTGTTCAGAAACCCTGCATGTTGTCAATGTCACTTGGAGAATGACAATGCTGATGTGCCTGCAGAAAGTCCTGCTGTGAAGACATCTTCTTATTTTCATTTACTCTTTCATTGGGAGGTATTTGAACATACAATTCTTTTATCCCACCACATGTCTTTATGACAGAAGGAACCGATGCTTCTCATTACACACTCTAGCAAATAGTGACCCAGGTCATATCTAGATAATCCCTGTAGTCTCTGTGGTTCCTTAGTCCTAGCACATTCTGCACTGCTCTAGTTAGCAGGAGGCTGTCCAGTGAAAAGCTTTATCATGATGTGCACGAGCAAGAGACCCAGGCTGCCTGCGTGTCCGGATTGCATCTCTGATTAGTGCCTCTATCTGCACACATTCTTTGCTCTGTCTGAAATATCAGCCACAGTTTTTGACTAGTTAACTCAACTTTCTCATCTCAGCTTCAGTGGTACTTCCTCTGGGCTTCCTTCCCATCCCTCAGGGCTGGGTATCCCATTTTCCTTTCCTTTTCTTTCTTTCTTTCTTTTCTTTTCGAGACAGAGCCTCACTGGATAGAGACCCACTCTAGGGGTAGTGAGTCTCTACCCAGGGAGTCTCATCCTGGGTAGAATGCCCTGGTGCCATAGGTCACAGCAACCTCAAATTCCTGGGCTCAAGCGATCCTCTTCCCTCAGTCTTCTGATTAGCTGGAACTACAGGCATCCACCATGATGCCTGGCTGGGTTTTCTATTTTTAGTAGAGATAGGCTCTCACTCTTGCTCAGGCTGGTTTCAAACTCCCTAGCTTAAGCAATCCACCACCTTGGCTTCAAGTGCTAGGATTACAGGTGTGAGCCACCGCACCTGGCCTGGGTACCCATTTTACATGTCTTTCACTTTGCAAACCATGTCTACACAGGAACAAAATCTCCATGAAGGCTAAGGCCAAGCATGTCATGTACTCCACTCCACCTCTGGTGTCTATGAAAATGTTGGGCACATAGGCGACCTTCAATGAATCAATATTTATGAACAATTCTTTATAAATCAGGTGGCTTTTGGAACTGCTTCCTGACCTAGCATGGGGGGAGAGCCATTATCTCTTATAGGAAACTTATTTTCTTTTGTTTCAGTGAGGAAGTTACAGATAGGAAGACTTGAGAGTTGTTTAGCACAGAACTTGCTACTTCTGTTAGACAGTTCCTCAGGATTCAATATGCTCATCATAAACACAAAGGAGACCATTATCACTTGAAATTTTGGATGAAATGACTTTGACCGCCCCTTCTAAAGTGAAGGATCCAGAGTTTAAGTTTTATTTAATCAATAATATGTAAAATGAAGTCTCTTTTGTTATATATGATTGACTTTTTGAGAACTAAATGTTAACAATAATTAACTTACTAATTAACAATAATTAACTTACTATAACCCATTATATTAATAATAGGAATCTAACGCATAAATAATAATGCAGTTTAACTACTGTACTACTGTAGTCAAGAAATAAACCATATCATATGGCTTTCAATGGTGACAGAGATGGTAATTTTTTAAAGTTTATGATATATTGTTAACTGAAAATATACAGGCTTCAGCAAGTATTACATAAACAGTGTGATTGCAACCTGGTCACATGCAGAAGAAAAAAGATAGAAAGGGCGGCGCCTGTGGTTCAAAGGGATAGGGCACTGGCCCCATATGCCAGAGGTGGTGGGTTCAAACCCAGCCCTGGCTAAAAACTGCAAAAAAAAAAAAAAAAGGAAAGAAAAGAAAAGAAAAAAGATAGGAAGGAAATAAACATAAATGCAAAATGTTTGGGTAAAGAGATAGGATCAGAAGTAGTCTGTCTGTTTTTTAATTTGGTCCTGCAAAACTTTTCTTTAATTCTTTTTAATGTGTTTGTCTTTACTGGAAATTTTTTTAAAGATAAAAATAAGATTGGAAACAACAGAAGATAGGGTCTTTGGCTCTGCAAACATTATTTTGATTTTTTTCCAGCTGAAGTTTTGGGATCTTGTTCGAAGATGACTGTATTATAAGAATACTTCTGGCCTCACTCCTCTTTCCCAGCTGTTTTGAGATGTCCTTCATAACAAAACAGAATGACAATGATCACCCCAAACTTGAATACGTAGTTGAGTCATTGACAACATCCAAAGAACCTGAGGTGGAAACTAAGCTAAGGTTAAAAAGTTGACAAGTTTGGCCTTCAAAAGCCCTTATTTTTAGGTTGAATTTTTTGGAGGGGGGGCAGGATAAGTGATAGAGGTGACAGTTGGCCTGGTCAGCAACCTTTTGTCTTTGTCCAAAAATAAATCCCAAAAGCTAATACCAGGAAAGAAGAAAAAAAGTTTGTTTGTCATTTTGCTTCTTAGATCATAAACAGCGGTCTGAGATCACGGCTGTTGTGGGTGCACAGGATTTAATCTCCGCCAGGTTTTCTTCCCATAAACATCCTTTCAGCTGTCCTGGCCCAAGACATCTTTCCCTTTGTGAGGTGGAGAAGTGGTTTTCAATGGAGTGGCCTGCTGCCTTGCTCTCAATGGATCTGACTACTCAGTCTGACCCTTCATGCCTGAAAGATCTCAGCTCTTTCATGCTTGAGATTTTGGACCCAAGACAGTCCTTGACTTGGCAGTTAAAAGTAATCCGATGGTACAGGAAGCCTGGCATAGGAGAAAAACTACAGGGAGTAGAAAGACTTTGGGGAGGCAGAACGATTTAAGTTTGACTCCCAGTTCCTTTGCTCACAAGCAATGTGACTTTGGTTAGACAAGTCACTTAACTCCTAGAATCTCTTCTTTCTTCTGATAAAATGGTACAATCATTTCTACCTGAGGCTTGTTTTGTGCATAGAAGAAAGTATCACATGCAAAGTCCCTGATAGGGTAAACCTGGGTTTCCATTCCTTCTCTAGTAGTGTCGGGGCGGAAGTGCTGAAACTGTGTTTTCAAAACACCACTGATGAACTAGACTGAGTCCTAAAGAAACTAACTGGGGCAGTGAGGGGTCTGGAATCCAGGTCCTATGAACAATAAATAAGAGAACCAGGCACGTTCGTGCAGAGAAGATTAGGGAGTTGTAATAACTGATCTCAAAACTGTGATTCTCTCAAATCTGAAAAAGAGGGCTGTGTTCTGTGTTCATTTTTTCTCAGTTGTCAAATAAATATTTGTGATACGCCTTCTGTGTGCCAGACTCTGTGCTTATTACTGAGGAAAGTCTAGAGAAGAGGAGATGGCCTGCTCTCTTAGAGCTTGTACTCTGCTTGGTAAGGCAAATATTGTAAGAGTGATTTTAAGTGTTATTAGTAATAAAAAATGAAAGTCAAAGTCACTGCCTGACTTCACGGCCAGTCAGAATTGAGACCAATGGATAGAAACTGTAGCATGATTAGTTTCAACATAATAACCAAATGGAAAGTATATAGCTGATATTATTGGGCAATTTGTGTGCTGTCCAAAGTTCCAGATGAGGGATGAGTGAAGATAGAAATCTAGGCCTTACTTTGCTCCTCTAACCATGCACCTGCTGACTTGCATCTTGCTTTGCTTATCGGTGACATCTTTTTCTAATTTGGGCAGAAGCATCATATAGTCTAGTAATAGTCCTGAACTGAGGCCTCCAAAAAAATCTGAGCTTCAGACATTTTTTGTTAATCTATATATTTTTGTTGTTGTTGTTGTGTCTAAAATAGTTGTCAGATTTTAAGCTTCAGGAGATTTCAGGGGGAATCAAAATTTCTGGGTCCTATGGATAAACTGGAAATCTGGTAACAAGGCCATGTGTTCCTTCATGGAAGAAATCCACGGGAGGCGAGTGATAATCTACTACCTTTAAAGAAGTACAGACGCCTTCCGCACCTACTACCCCAGTGCTTTCACTCAAGTTATTTTCCTCTCCCAAATTTTGGGCACTTGAGTTTGCTCCTCATTCTCTTTGGAAGGCTGGAAGGAAGGGACTGGCTGGAAGGAAGGGACTGCCTGTTGAGGCGATGGAGTCCATTCCTGGTGCAGTTGAAGCAACAGTAAGGGATGCCACGAAGGACCCTCTTACACCAGGTGAGAATTTGTGACTGAGCTTTAAGTTTTGCAGGTGCCTGAAACTCTATGGCTGAAAGTCTGTCCTTATCTCAGGACACTGTCATTATGTACATGGCACCGAAGTACATGGGTCAAAAGGAACTCTTCTCTTTATTTTGTGTTTATATGGTCATGCCAAACATCTGAATCTAGTCAAGCAACCTTTAGTGAGTTCCTGAAGGGTGCCCAATGCTGCTTCCTGTGACATGGAGGAATTACACAGAGTTTATTTTGGCTTTGGTATTAAGTCTGCTGAATGACTGAATGATCAGTTAACCAGCTAAGTAACAGTCATAGGCTGAATTGTGTCTTCCAAAATTCCTATGTTAAAACCCTAACCCCTAGGACCTCAGAATGTGACTATATTTAGAGATAAGGCCTTTAAGGAGGTAGTTAAATTAAAAATGGGGTCTTTAGGGTGGGCCCTAATCTAATATGACCAGTGTCCTTCTAAAAAGAGGAGATTAAGGCATAGACACACAGAGGGAGGAGCAGAAAGAAAGCATCTCCAAGCCAAGGAGGGGGCTCAGAAGGCATGAAACCTGCTGACACCTTCACCTTGATCTAGAGATCTCAAGTCTCTAGCACTATAAGAAAATCAATTTCTATTGTTTAAGCTACCCAGTTTGGGGCATTTTATTATGGCAGCAGTCATAGCAAACTAATACACTATTTCAATAAAAAGAAATTAAGTTCTAGTTCCTGTCCTGAAAAGGCTGAATCACACTGCTGCCCTATTCCTAGCCTTCCAGGGGAAGGGATGGAGGAAAGGGAGTTAGTTAAAGGAAGGAGGGGAAGAACTTACATTTTCTCACCTACAACACAGAAGAGGCACTGTGCTCAGTGCTTTGTGTACCTGATCTGGGTGCAACCCCATTTAACAGATGGGGATATTGAGGTTCAGACAAGTCACAAAAGGATATTTGGGCTGAATTTAGTGTGACGGAAGAGCCCTGCCCAGCCCAGTCACTTCACGCAGCTGCCCACAGTGCCTGGCACCTGCGTAGGGGGTGTGCTGGGGCTTGCTGGCCTGATTTAGAAGACTTACAAATTTGGGCTCTTCCCTTTGGGTTAGATAAGGCTTCTGTGGACTCTCTTGCACTTGCTAAGTGCAAATGGTCATTGGCATTTCCACCGTCCACCCCTCTCTACTGAGTTTAAAAAAATAAATAAAGCAGTCTTTTAATTTAACCTGGGCATTTTCAGAAGAGTTTCTGCCTACAGCTAGGCCCAAAGGAAGGGCGCCTGAGCAGGGGAAATAAGAGAGAAAAGAGGTGAGGGTGAGCAGGACACAGAGCTGGGGTGACTGGGGCAGCAGGGAGTCCACTGGGTGTCAAGAACCCAGCGGCAAAGCTCTTGGCTTCAGTGGGGCCTTGGCCTACAGAGCAATGCCAAGTCACCAGGGCACCCTGAGCTTCAGATGGAAAAGGGGAATAGGTCTAATACTTATCCTCAGAAAACTGAGAGCATGAATGGAAAAGCACTTTGCCAATTATAAGGTATCATGAAGATGAGAGGTGTTGATATGGTTACGATTACGATTACGATTATTACTTTGTGAAGTTTTCAGAGTTGAATGAACCCAGACTCAGCTCCCTTGAACGAAGACAAAGCTCAAGGAATGTGACTTGGCTGTAGAGTGCTTGTGACCCAAGAGGGGACCCAGTGCATGTAGTCCATGAGTATAGACATGAAACTCTGTCCTAGCTGGGGTCAGAGTCTAGAGGGTCCCAGCTGATGAACTTTCTAAGCAGCAAGTGATGACCTGATTCCAACAGATACTGACTGAGATCTGACCTAATTCTTCCATTCAGAACATAGACACCTCCAATGAGCCTGGACAGTGATCCTGATCTGTTTCCCAGAGGGAGGGGTCAGGAGGACCTGGACAGTTATTGGGCTGTAGCCAAATAAGCAGGGATTAAGGTCAGCTTGAGTGACTAGTACACTGAATGGAAAACCAAGGCCAGAGCCCAGCTAGATGGGTGTCAGACCACATAGCTGCTCTGATGTGCCCTTCTGTTCCCTTTGCAATGAAGAACTTACTGCTTCAGCCGCTGAGGGTGCTGTTGGCAGAGGGCTGTCAGTTGTTGGTTCCTCCAGGGTTGCCTCTGGTGCCTTGATATCTATACTTCTCAACTTCAAGAACAGTAATAAAGTAAACTTCTTTTATTTATAAATTACCCAGTCTCAGGTATTTTGTAAAAACAGCAGAAATGGAATAAGAAAATAGATAAAAATACCTGAAGAAAAAGCAAAAGAGTACTTGGGATATGAATCTTTGCTTTTCCTTCCTCAAAAAGATTCATACTCCAAGTATTTTTTTGCTTATAAGGGACTTGTCTCAACCTCGTGTATTGCATCTTCATGGGGAGGTTCTTTTTTGCCTCTATGCTTTGGGAGTGGCTAATGGAGTTACTGCAGGTGTCAGGGCACCCTGGGTAATAGAGACACGGGCTGTCTTGGTTTGGGGACCCCAAGTCTGTCATCCTGCTCATTCACAAAGAGACTGAATTTGTTCCTTTCATGTCACAGTGGCATAAATTAAAGTTCTTATCAGAGAAGATAAGTGTATAGAAAGGAAACCAAGGCAAAATAAGATTAGTTGGCAGAAGAAAATGAATATTTGTTAAATAAACGAGAAAACTGAATGGATGGATGAATTTGCTTGAATTGAAATGAATCACAGGAGTTTGCCATGCATGTATGTATGTATGTATGAATAATTAGTCCAGCACTAGTTTTCCACAAGCTGCCAGAGAAATCAAAGGACGGGGCCAATACATTCCCTCCAATAGCATTCATTCCCTCATTCATTCATTTGGCAAAAATGTTTAAGCATCTACTCTGCATCGGTTGCAGGTCTAGATAATTAAAATATATATCAATTAAAACAAACAAAAATAAAAAATATATCAATTAAAAAGAACAAAAATCTGTGTTCAGATTTGTACAGTGCAGTGTGTGTGGAATGAGGAGAAGGATGACAATAAAAATATATGTGATAGAATATTCTATAAAACAAGAACTGTCAAGAGAACATGAAAATAGAGCTAGGAATCAGGAGGCTGGGGAGGGTCTTCTCTGTATTTAAAAGTGTGGTTAGGGAGGCTCATTGGGAAGGTGACATTGGGCAAAGACCCAAAGGAGGGGAGGGCGTGCACCACACAGGTGCCTGGGAAAACTGTCTTAAGCAGAGGGAAAGCAGTGCTAAGACCTCCAGGTGGGAATGTGCTGGGAGAATTCTGGTAAGGGGGTCAACCTGGCTGAGAGCAGGGAGTAACTAGGAGAAGTTCAAGATCATAGTCAGACGGGGAAGCAGGGCATGATCAGGTGGTCCTCATGGGTGCTGTTAGTGATGTGGCTTTTCCTCTGAGTGTGCTGCAGCCCATAGGGGGTTATAGAATAAAAAATGACATGCTGTAATATTTTAGAAGGATCCCTCTGGCTGCTGCATTGAGACAGATGGTAGGATACATGAGCTGTGGGCAACACTGGCCACCCGGCAGCTGCTTTCCAGTCGGAGACGAGGGACTCACTCTTTAGCCCTGCAAGCATTTGCACTCTCATGGGATTCTGGGCTGTCTGCAGGTTTGGGGACTCTGGGCATCTGTGGGGATGGTCTGGAGGTGAACAGAGGCCACCCTATGGAAGCCACACTGCATGGTTTGTCCTTGTCCGCTGGGTACTCAACTGCCAGACTCTTTTCAGACGCAAACAGATCCTTCTGCTGGGTTTACACTGCCTTTATCACAGTAGTCTTCAGACTAAACTGAAATTGCTGGCTTTTTTGTCTGTTTTCCTAACTGAGTCTGCAGAAATAGAAACTTCCTCATTTTTATTTTAATCTCAAGCACCCAGCAAAGTGTCTTACACAGCTAGGGGTCCATTTTATGATTGTTAAGTGAACAAGTGCATGTGTGGGACCAGTGGGTGAACATCACAGGAAATTTCAGCCCATTAAAAAATAAAAATAAAAGCATTCTAACAGCTAGAGCTGTCCAACAAGGATAGAGCCTTCCTCCTAAGGGAGAGAACATCCCGTCACCATGAGGTCCAAGCAGAGGCTAGGTGACAATTTGGTAGGGCTGTTAACATAGAGAGGGCTGAATGTCATTCCCTGGAACAGTATTCATCAATGAGGATCTGTATAAATGCCAATTTAAGGATGCAGTAAAAATAAAAGATTTCTTTTTTTTTTATTTTTTTATTTTTGAGACAGAGCCTCAAGCTGTCACCCTGGATAGAGTGCTGTGGCATCACAGCTCACAGCAACCTCCAATTCCTGGGCTCAAGCAAGTCTCTTGCCTCCACCTCCCAAGTAGCTGGGACTACAGGTGCCCACCACAACACCCAGCCACTTTTTGGTTGCAGCCA
>CAUYON010178677.1:0-17760 GCA_963573935.1 Arctocebus calabarensis
TCCCTAGTAGCTGGGACTACAGGTGCCCGCCACAGCGCCCGGCTATTTTTTTGTTTTGCAGTTCGGCCGAGGCCGGGCTTGAACCCGCCACCTTCGGTATATGGGGCCGGCGCCCTACTCGCTGAGCCATAGGAGCCGCCCCTAAAAGTCTTAGTTTTCTTATCTGAAAAGTAAGACAATAAAAGTGCATCCATATAGGGTTGTTGTGATGGTTGAATAAATTAACATGTGCTAAGTGCTTTACTTAGTGCCTGGCATGTGATAATTGTTCAATAAACTGCCATTATTATGACCTCATTTGGCTTTTGCAGCAACCGTGTGAGAGAACAGAAGTAGCTAGCATTATGTCCATTTTACAGATGAGAAAACTGAGGCTCAGAAAGGGCAGGTGACTTGCCTAAAACTGCATGGCCAAGAACTGGCTGAGCTTGAATGGGATTGTGGGCTTCTGGGGGTTTTGTGCTCAGACCTTGGCTCTCACGTGTTTCCTCCAGCCTAGACACATCTCCCACTCTTTTCCAGCCTGACCTTTGAGACCTCTATTTTTTGTGATAGTAAAACATACATAACATTTACCATTTTGACCATTTTCAGTGTACATTTCAGTGGCATTAGGAACATTCACATCATTATGTAACCATCACCACCATCCATCTCCAAAATGCTTTCATCATTCCCTACTGAAACTCTATACCCCTTAAGCTGGACAGGACAGTCACCATTCTAATTCCCATCTCTATGAATCTGACTATTCTAGGCCCCTTACCTAAGTGGAATCATATATTACCTGTCCTTCTGTCACTGGCTTATTTCACTTAGCATGATGTCTTCAAGGTTCATTTATTATAGCATATATCAGAATTTCCTTCCTCTTTAAAACTGAATACTATTCCATTGTATGCACACACACACCCCCCATTTCACTGATCTATCCATTCAGCAATGGACATTTGGGATGTTTCCACACTTTGGCTATTGTGAATAATGCTACAATGAACACAGGCGTGCAAAGTCCCTGTTTCATGAGACCCCAGTGCCACCACTGCCTTGGGTGCCACTCCAAGACCTTTGTCAGGATCCAGAGATCCCAAGGCTCACAGAATCCAGGACCAGAGCTTGTCTTGCTGCACCTGGGCTCTGCTCCTGTGCCTCGCCAGCATCACTGGGGTCCAATTCACTCCCTCACAGGCTCATCTTGAGTGCCCCCAGCCCACCCCTGAAAGCCCTCCCTACCCTCCCGATGCCGCCTTCTAACATGTTTCCTGCCCCTAGAGCCCAGGCCTTCTGTCTGTCCCTTGCTTAGGTCTCTGATTACTTTAAACCTTAGATAGTATTACCTGTGCCAACATCCCCCCTTTAAGAATCGGGAATTTCTTTCAGAATATCGTTAAGATGACCTCCACGTGAAGAAAGGCAAAAATGAGAGTTCTCCCTCTGGAATGTGACCAGTGCAGTCAATTAGAGGTAATCTGGTTTCCTGATTTTTGCTACACTCTTTTCAAGTCAGATAAGGCAATCACTTGCCAGAGAAGCATCCTAGACAGCCTGAGTTCAAATCCTGGCCCTGCTGTGTGCTACCAGGCAAGTTACTTCACCTATCTGTGCCTCAGTGTATCCATCTGGGAAACGGGTGCAGTAATAGAAGCCACCTCACATGATTGGGGTGAGGGTTAACAGTGTCTGAAGGGTAAAGCCAAGTGTATAGTAAGTGATCACAAAATACTAGATAGTATTTATTCAGGAAACACATATGGCTTGCTCAGGGAATCTTTGCCAAATCAAGGGGAAGGATGAGACTGAAGAGTGAGTTTGGATTCAAAGCAAGCTGATGCCCAGAGTTTCCTGGAGGGAGGGGCTCAGCTCCCTGCACTGAGTGAGCAGCATGGTGCCTGCTGCCTACCCTGCTAGGCTGCTCTGCCGTTAATGGGGGTGCTGTTGGGGGGAAGATACAGGGGAAAACTAGTCCCTCCTCTAGAAAAGTGACTTCCTCCAGGCAGCCCTTTCTTGGGCCCCCACTTTCTCCAGCTTTGTGGCTCCAGGCAGACACAGAGTTGCTGAGAGGCCTCTCTGGGACCTGGCACATCCTGGGGTAGGGGTGGTGGGATAAAGCATCCTCACTCCATCCCCATCACTTCCGCAGGGACCCATGTTGCAGGGGCTTTCTGGAGGCTGGGCCAACCCTGGTAGGCTCACAGTTGGGGTAAGAGTTGTGGGCTCCAGCCAGAGTCAGTAGTTCTGCCCAGGCATCCAGAGAGGCCACTGGCTTGGGAGCTAGAGAGCCGGGTTCTAGGCCTGCGTTCCCTCACCCTCCTTCTTTCAATACTTTCCTGTCTAATGGGTACCACCCTGCCTGCCTCGTAGGGCTGTGGGAGGCGCTTCTAAGATGCTGCATGGAGGAACATCCCAAAGCCAGGCAAATCTACGGGCATCAAAGTCCTGTCGGTGGGGGACTTGCTCAAGCAACCCTCCCTGCCACCAGGAGGAGGTGAAACTGGGTCTGAATGTTTTGAGAGGCATTTATGGAGAGAGCGAGGGAGTCTGGGAGTCCTCTGCTCCTTCTGCAGCCCACATGCTGGCTGTGAAGGAGGGACTCCCTCTAGGAGCCTCAGTCGCCCATATCACTGATGCTAATCACTCAGCACCCCTGTGGTCCCACGCAGAGCCAAGCAGTTAAAAAAAATTACCTAAATGTTTGCAACTTCCCTGAATGGTAGACTATTATCCCTGATTTGTAGAGAAGAAAAATGGGGGGCTTGCCCCAGGTGTTAGCATATAGTGCTGTATGGCCTGGAGCGATCACCCCTCTGTGCTTCAGTTTCCATATCTGCAAAATGGGCGTCTTTCTCTCTGTCTCTCTGTCTCTCTCTCGTTCTTTCTCTCAATCTTTCTCAATGATGGCAGGCAGTAAAAAGCCTGGGAAGCCTTGCTGCGGTTTGGACCAGGGGCTGCAGGACTCCTTTCAGCCAGGGGCTGGACCAGGGCATCTCCAAGAGATTTCACTGTTTGACTTGGGCACACCCAGGCCTCCATCTAAGCCAGTGGTTCGCAACCTTCCCAATGCCGCAATGTATTTTCATCGTTAAAAAGGGGTCGCTGGCCGGGCGTGGTGGCTCACGTCTGTAGTCCCAGCGCTGTGGGAGGCCGAGGCGGGTGGATTTCCACTGCTCACGGTTCGAGACCAGCTTAAGCATAAGCATGAGTAAGCCAGAGTAAAAGACCCCGTCTCTACTACCAGGAAAGAAGACCACCAGGCGTTGTGGTGGGCGCCTGTAATCCTAGCTTACCTGGGAAGCAACTGGTACGAGGAATTACTACAAACAAGGACAATGTATAAAAAAAAGGGGTCGCGACCCATAGGTTGAGAACCACTGATCTAAGCCTTGAGGGCCTCTGCCTGATTTCGCCTGGCTCCCACCTGATTTCACTCAGGGCTGGTCTTGATGACGTGGGTGACCTCTCTTCCAGCCCGACTGTGTGTGGGGTCTTCCTTGGCAATGAGACAGTGGCCTTGACTTCCTGGGGCTTCCAGCATCTGTGAAAGGCTAACTGGGGGCACCACACCAGAGCACCCTCCTTCGCTTCTCAGCAGGAGGAAGTAACCAGGTTATTTTTGTGATAAAAGTTTAATAAATTGGAAGGCACGGTTTTCATTCCGTGGGTAATTAGCTGCCGCTGCTACGCTCCCTCCTAATTGTCTCTCTCACTCCAGACGGGCGGAGATCAATAGGAAGCGGCCGCTGTGTGGTGAAAGTCACAATTAATTAATTGTCAGGAGTGTGTGTGTCTCCATCTCTGTCACATCAAAGGGCCAGGGGCGGCAGCTGTCCAAGTCTCAACTCTGCTGGTCTGGCCTGGCCCAAAGCCCCCAGATGCATGCGACTTCCAGCCACAGGGCACAATGCCTCTGTCTCCCTTGGGCAGCAGGAGGCTCTTGGAGAAGGGGTCCCCTGCGACCCCAAGCTCAGGGGCCTTCTCTGACAGCCAGCATCCCCCTGCCTCTATTCTCTAAAATCTCTGCTGTTACATCACTGCCTTGAATAACTTCACCCAGGTCCCTTGCCTCCCCTTCGCCTACCTAATCCATTCTCCTCCCCCAAACTTTGGCTGCATGGCGGTCAGCAAAATGGTTGCCTCTGGCGATGGAAGGGAGGGGCTGACAAGGTGAGAGAGTGTTCTGGGGCGCAGGCTCTATGTATTGATTGGGGAGGGGGTTCACTGTACACTGAAGATTACTGCAAATGGTTACACCCCACCCGCCCTGTTCAGTATTAACGACTTAAGACCTTGTATGTGCCAGGCACGGAGACGTTAAGATGATGACGATCACACAGCCAGGGAGTGATGAAACCCCGGGCCCTGCTTTGACATAATCTTCCTAATCTTCACCGCCAGCCTTGGAAATTCCCATTTGAGAGATGAGGAAATAGAGGCACAGAGAGGGGGTGGGAAGGAACTGAGGAGAAGAGGAGGGGACAGAGAAGAGGATAGAGTTTGGTGGGGGTGGGGGGAGGGACGGGCCTGCGTACATCAAGGGTTTTTGTGTGCCAGGCACAACCCTCACACTTCACATACTCACCAGGAAGGTGGTGCACCGTCCCATTGTACAGATAGGAAAGCTGAGGCTCGGAGAGGCGTGGGGGCTACTTTTCAAAGGCCACTCTGCGCAAGAGTGAGGAGCTGGGGCGTGAACCTGAGTCGTCTCATTCCAACATTCCTCTGAGGGGGAGCAGGAGGAGGAAAGGTGGAGAGAGGACAGAAGTTGGGGGGAGGTGCGGGGTCTAGTCCTGGCAAATTGCAAACATGAAAGAGGTGCTTGTGGAAGACACCAGCACGTGGAGGCACACGCACGCGCACACACACATGCACACATGCATGCACACTCACGCACCTTCACACAGACATGCACGCACATACACGTGCACACACGTAACATTTTTGCTCCGCCCCAACCTTTCCAGAGGGGCTTCTTACCATCTCACTAGGCCCGTGTATCCAGCTTTCCCTCTCCTGCCCCGGGGTTTGCTGTGGCCCCCACATTGTCTGGTGCACAGAAGGGGCTCGGCAAGTGGGCAGGAGCTGGGCAAGGCTTCTAAGGCCAGCAGCTCTGCAGGTGAAGCCTGGTTTTGAGAACGGCCGGATCTGCTGGTCCTGGACCCTAGGCCAGCACTCCATTGTCCCCCCAACCCCCGCCACCCCATAAGCAGTTTCTCAGCCCCCTCGGAACTCATGGGGTGACAGATAATGCAACAGCTTCCCCCTGGCGAGGAGGTGGGGACTGTCCTCTGCTGTCTCTCACCAAGAACACAGCAGCGGGTCCAGCCTCCCGCTCCCGGCTGGTCGCCAGGGGAGGCCACCTCCACGCTCCCACCACCGTTGCCGCCTGTCACTGTGCCTTTGAAGTGGCGCCTGATTTTCCAGTCTGTCTGAAGTTGCTGGCTGTTTATGCAGCAGCTGGTCCAGCAAGTCCCCCCCGCGGGGCCTTTCTATGACGGTGCCAGCCGCTGGGGACCCGGGGAGACAGCCACCAGGTCTCCGGGGAGGATAGTGGGAGGAAGCTGAGATGCCATTTCTGTCTTCAGGGTCTTCTAGACCGGGTTTGCTTATTTTTTGTTTAAAAGGACAAAAAAGAGTTTCTAAGAACCCCAGTGTGCTATTTCTCTTCAAAGAAAAAGGAATAAAGACTTAAAACAAAAACAAAAAAACACGGGCCAAAGGTAAAGCTCTTAAACTTCTTTAAACATTTCTATTGCTGTGGAGGCTGCACTGTGGAAGGTGCTAGGCTGGGAATCCTCTCCAAATGCTAATGTGTTGTGTGATCTTGGGCAAGTCACTTGCTCTGTTGTCAGGTCCCCTGATGAGGGTTCAGCCAGCTCAGCCCCACTCCACACTGTGGGACCTTCTTGATGACTATGCTGTTTGTTTCTCCCAAGACTCGAGCCCAGAAAATCAGAACAGGGAGGTAGAGGTGCCTGATGAACCGTTTCAGAGGCGGATGCCACCGCTCAGGATCCGAGGGGCTGAGTGACTAGCCTAAGGCCACACCATGAGGGAGTCCGGGGTAGAAGCAGGACTGTGGAATCTGTCTCCTGCCTCCCCAGCCTGGGGCCTTTTCTCCTAGCTCATCATGCTATAGGAGGAAGCTCCCAGAAGGCAGGGGCCTTCTTTACGGGACTGACACTGTTGACAGTGACGTGTGATGATGAGGGATCTGGGGTGAAACAGATCTCGGTCCTGTATCTGCCACTCAGTTCATGTGACTGCGGGAATTGATTTATATTTTCCCTAACTATAAAGTGGGCTATTCCTCACGCTCCCCTCATGTGTAGGTGTGAGGGTGGAGGACACACGTCATGCACCCAGCACGGTGGCTGGCACAGCCAGCAAGCCCTCCATGAATGCCAACCGTCGCTCCCACTGGCCTCCAGCACGGGATGGGGCCCTTGCCTATTTTTTTTGCCAAACTCTTGGAGGAGGAGGCGGACACACCAGGCTGTTCTCCGAGGCCTGGCTGTCTCATGCCACCTCTTACACTATGCCCTCTCCCACCAGAGCCCCTTCCTAGGAGAGACAAGCAGCCCCTGGCAGTGTGTGTGGGGGGGATGTCAACCTCATCTCACAGAGAGGTCACTGTTGACATTGACGAGACCCCTGGCAGGCGGGGCAGGCAGTGAACAACTCTGGGCCTGGCCTCACTCCGTCTCCCTGTCACAGTTCTGACCGCAGCCCGTGGTGGGGTGACTCTATGGGTTGCTACCTGAGGCTGGGGAACTGTCAGTTTAGAGCTGGCCTTAAAGGGAGGTGGCGAGTGGGCAGGTGGGTGGGCTCAGGGTGAATGCTCTACCCATAGGGCCATTGGGAAAACTAAAACAATGGCAGTCGGGGACAGTTAGAGTAGTACTCTAATGAGTGGGAGATGCTAGGAATATTGTTATGTTCTTGCTGTCATGGGAGGGCATGACATTCATTCATTCATTCACTATTCAATATAGCATTATTGCACACTTACTATTTACCAGCCTAGTTCTAGGCATGGAGGGGAGACAGCTATGAACAAAAAGACAAAGATCCTGGCCCTTGTAGAGCTGACATTCTAGAAGTAAAGGAACAAGGGCCTGGGGAGAGGGTGCAGAAAATCAGAGGCCCTGAGAAGACAAAAGATGGAGCCAGACAAAGGCAAGAAGTAGAGGAAAGAATAGAAGATCATTGTTCCAATGGCTCAACCACTAACTTGCTGTGTGGCCTTGAGCAAAGCACTTCCCCTCTCTGGGCTTCAGCTCCCATAATTGCAAAAGGAGACTCATCACCCCACTTTATGGTAGGACTCCAGTAAGCCCAGACTTGGGAAGGCACTAGGAGAAAGAGGTTCCTCTGTGCTCCCTTCCCTCCCCAGAGAGTCAGGGCTAGGCGACTAGTAGAGGAGAAGTGGGTGCCACCTGCGGGTCTTCTACTCAGTCTATACGCCCCAGTCCAGTGTTCCTTGAAGTTACAAACCTGAAAATGGCTGCTCTACCTTTTAAAGTGTGGCCCTAAGGTGTGGGCTCAGCATATCTTCTCCGGCCCTGGGCCCTCTGGTCTAGGATCCCATCCTTGAGATCCTGTTTCTTCTAATTACCCTCAGGGTAGGATTCTGGGAACCCGGGTAGCCTTGCAGCTGGAGAAGACCAGTAGCATGTGCTCATCGATGCATTCATTCACTGTTAATCATTTGGTCAGTCAACACTTATTCAGCTTCCACCATGTGGTCGCCCCATGCTAGGCACAAGGTACCAGGAGTGTGTCAGTTATTTAGCAAATGTTGAGTACCTTCTCTTTTCCAGGCTCTATGCCTGGCACTGGGGATGAAGTAATTAATTGGTTTATTAAATGTTTAGAGGCACCTACCACGTGCTCTGTGCCGAGTGCCAAATAAGTCTTGAGGCCCTACACTGTGCCAGGCACTATGATGGGTAGGAGGGACAAGGACACCCAGCACCTGGAGCACCAGCTCTGAACCAGGCACCCCACCTGGACGCCGGCGGCCTGAATTTTGTATGCGGACATGAAACCCAAAGTCTCCCTGTGGCTAATGAATCATGGAGCTCCACAAGGGAAGCACGCATAGACCCCCTTGTCCGTGAATTTGCTAATTGGGCTCCTCGAACTCAGACATTAACCTGCATTACCATAAATACTGCAGAGAACAGCCATTCTCAATTGCTGCTCTGTGGTAATGGAGAAAATCAGTTGAGGAATAATAAAACTGAAATGGAATCATAAAACCTTATTTTTGCCATTAATTTAAACCTCGTCTCCCCCAAATACCATCAGCTAAATCATTCTCTAACACTCCAAAGCTGGAAAGAAGAGGATGGGGGCTAGAAGAAGGCAGTAGCTGTGCCCTGAGGCTGAGGGTCTTAGGGGTGCAGGGTTGGGGGTCTCCTTCTCTGCCTCACTGAGGGCAAGAGCGTGGGCAGAGACAGATGGGCAAGAAGTAGATGGACAGGCAGACAGAAGTAGGTAGAAGGATTGACCGACTGCCATGTAGACAAAGAAAACAGACCGATAAATGGAAAGACAGGTGGGCAGCCAGCCTGACCCGCAGAAGCCTGACAACCAACAGCGAGACCAACAGAATCCCAGGCAGATGGGCACAGTGACAGTCCAGGCAGCAGATCCAGGGAGAGGCGGGCAGCCAGTCTGTCCACTGAGAGGCCAGTCGCACGGGCTGACGACGGGCAGCAGGGCATGGAGGCTGGAGGCAGGGTGAGAGCTGGACGGCTGAGTCTTCCCTAGACGGCTTAGTGGAAAGAGAGCCGGTGGAAGCCTTGGTTCATGTTAAGCCTCTTGCGTGAGGAGACTGGCGTGCGGGGTGCTCCCCTGGGCTCCAGGCTTCCCGGCTTCTTCCTCCTCCCCTCTCCCCCTCACAGCCACGTGCATCATCTGGCATGCAAGGCAAGGAGGCTCCATGTGGCTGTGATGTCCTCTCTGTGATTGGGCAGTGGGGGCAGTGCCTGGCCTCCCAGGTGGGCCCAGTTGTCTGTAGGGGGCTCAGAGGGTCCTAGCTTTAGGGACTTGGGGACATGGGAAGTCCTGAAGGGAGCCTGCTGGGCTGCTGCCCCTCCCCCCTCCCTTGCACCATCTGCCCCTGGTCAGATCTGTGTGGTAGATTCTTTTATTGCCCCCCATTTAAAAGAGCCGCAAATTGACCAGAGAGGAAGCATTTAGGTCAGGGACTCTCAGCAGAAGGGGGCAGGGTGTCATCTTTTCTTCTGAGAATCAGGCTGCTCAAAACAAGCCTCTGCAGTTGGTAGGTCTGCTAGGGCCAGTGCACTGTGGCTGGGCGGCAAGTCTACTGGGCCTGGAGGTGGGTAGAGGAAACCTACTCATCCTCAGATACAGGGTGGCCATAAAGTGCGTGTGCATTTAAATGTCCAACACTAGCCTTTTCAGTGATCAAGATGCCTTTGGTTTCCCTCAAGGAACTGCCATTTATCTCTCAGCCAGTTGCAAAGTCAAGTGGCAAACCCAAGTGCTGAAGGTCCATAGCCAATCAGACAGCTGGTTTTCATGCCCCATCCCCACCACCAACAGGGCAGGTGGCAAGAAATTTGGGGCTTCCCTGAGAGGTGAATGGGGCCTCAGCTCCAACCACCTTGATTTTTCAGCTACCTCTTTTTGGCTTTGAGCCATCCAAACTTAGGACAAGAAATCCTTCCATTCACCACGATAGTGCTGGATAGGAGTAGGAACAGCCACAGTAGTAACAGCTATTCACTGAGAGTTAACAAAGAAGAGTGTGTTCCCAGGCCTGGACACATCAGCTCACACCTCACAGTGACTCCGTGAGGCCAGCCTCCTCCCCAGTTTATGGGAGGGGAAGCCCAAGATAAGTGGCTTCTCCAAAGTCTCTTGGTAAGAGACAGAGCCAGAATCTAGACTCCAGTCAGAATCGAAAGCCTGAGCTCATGCTGCTGCCCCAGGCTGTCTCAGAGATGGAGCTGGAGCTTGGAGGGTCCGTGGGGAGCTAAGGAGGAGGGGAAGGTGGTGGCAGATGGTGGGGTGGGGTGAGTTAGAGGTCCCACAGAGCTGGGAGGTAGGCGGCCTTAGCGACTTGCAGACAGCTTTCTCCAAGCCCTGGGTTGCTGCAGGTGAGATACACCGTCCCATAGCTCATGAAAGAAACATCAGTGTTAATCAGATCAGGCCCCACACCCTGACTAGGGCGTTTCATCCATTTTTCATTTATTTCTTCCTTAAAACTCAACCCAAGGGGAGGCAGAGGGAAGGGCGGGAAGGCCCCACCTTCCAGATTGGATCAGGGAAGCTTCAGAGCACTGAGGTTAACAACAGAGGTTTGGATGTGATTCCAGCCCAATGACCTTCTAGCTGCGTGACCACCCCCTTTCTCTCTGCCTCAATTTCCTCACCTATAACATGAGCCTCGTGATATACCTGCCTATGGGCCATGGCCACCACATAACAAGTGCTCAGTAAATGGCAACTGTTGTGGCTGTGGGTTGGTCTGCGCTCTGAGGACCCTAGAAAAATGGAAATTTTACCTTTCATGACTTTGGGAAGCTTACCTCTTCCTGAGGCAAAATGATTCCTTGCTGAGGAACTCAGACTGTAAGAAATGATTTCTTAAGTAGAGCTGAAATCTGTCTTCCTGGGGCTTCCATCTCCTGGTTCTAGAAAGAATACACCTATGTCCCTTTCCTGGTCAGACCCCCAGGGGTCTGAAGATAGACAATGATTAGAGAATCTCCTATATTCTCACCAGGGTCTTGCTACCATCTCCTCAGCCAAGGCTCCCTATGGGATCCTTCCCAGGACACACCCAAGGGTGTGTTCCTTCCCTTCTGCTCAGGCCTGCAAGTATTACCGAGACAATAATTCCTGCAAATATTACTGAGACAATTCTGGGAGGCTCCATAAGAGGAGTTCAGGCCAGAGGAGAGGCAAGGTTTTAGAGCTGTTCCAGGCCAGCCTGGAACACACTGAGAAAATCACCTTCCCTGACTATGACTCCCCTCTCCTAATAATCCAGCCCTAGTTCCTGGGAACTTATTTTTTTGGTTGCAGCCATCATTGTTGTTTGGCAGGTCCGGGCTGGATTCGAACCCGCCAGCTCAGGTGTATGTGGCTGGTGCCTTAGCCCATTGAGCTACAGGCACCGAGCTAGCCTGGGAACTTCTTGTGAACAATGTTTATAGTCTCCAAAAATCCAGCCCAGCACCTGGAGACAGGCTCCTGACATACAGCTTCAGCACCAAGGACAGCTCAGTGACTGTAGGATGTCAGCCGGGTTTGAGGCTCCGGGAGTCTGCGGAAGGTGGTTGCATCCTCAGAAAGTTGGTTTCAAGCTGGCAGGTTGTCCGGCCACAGGATGAAAATGTTGAATAACAGCTGAACGAATGAATGAGTGTCTTGGAAAATTAGGGAGCAAAAAAAAAAAAAATAGAGGACCTTCGGGGAAAGCAATCTGGGCTTGAAGTTGGAGGCCAGATCTAAACTTGAGTCTTGACGGAGCCTCAACTTCTCCAGCAGAAAGACATGCAGTCTATATAGTGTTGTCATAGTGCCTGGTACGTAAGCCTTCTGAGACTTAAGGATAGAGCCAAGAATATCTACCTGGCCAGGGAGGAACCCTAGGAGGATCTTGGGGGAGAAGCCAAATGCACAAGTTAAACAGGACTCTGGGGACCCACTGAGCATCTGTGCTGGACAGTTCATGTTGGGATGTCCCCGTGAGGACTCTTACACTGAGGCACAGTGATTCCTGTTAGGAGCATCTTAACGGACACAAAATCATCATTGGGAAGAGACAGAGATAGGGGAGGAAATCAGAGGTGACCCCCTTGGCTTTGTATGTATACACACACACCCCTCCCTGTACACAAAAGCATACCACTCATATACCCAGTCACGCCCTGGCCCCTGTCACAGCCATGGAAACATACACAAGTACAATATATACAATATATATACCTGTACCAGTCACACACACTCACATTTGTGTATTTCATATACTCCAATCAATGGCTTCTACACAGAAAGACCCATTCCTTAACTTCGGCCATTCTCACCCTCCTGGCATATACTTATGCATCATTTTCACGTGAACACATCCCCATGCAGTAGGAGCCCAACAGTCATACAGACACTTGGAGATAATGCCACATGTATCCCTTTGCACAGTCACACATCATCACAGGCACAAACATATCTGCACAGCCCTCCTAGCCATGTCCTTACACCTAGTGCCACTCCACAGCAATGGATTCCACCCCCTACCCATCACTCCTCCCCTCCAGCCAGCGTCCTGGCTGCTCTCCCCCAGGAAAAAATGCCCAGGGGACAAATTCAAGTGTGACCTGGGCTTAGGAAAGGGCACACATCCCTAACCACCCTGCTAGCGCACACCTCCATTGCCCCTTCCCTAGGGAGCCAGGCTGACCTGGGCTCCAATCCTGGTTCACCACTTGCCAGCTGTGTAACAGGGAGCAAGTTCCACATCCTCCCTCTGCCTCAGTTTCCTTGCTGATGAAAAGCGGATTGTGACAGCAACACCCTCATAAAGTTGCTAAGGGGACCGAAAACCTGATACATGGAAAGCACTCAGCACTGTGTGTGACACAAAATAACACGTGGTAAATAATGACTCATTATTATTAATGACAATAAGCCACCCACGTTGGCTCCCGTTAGATGCTATACAGTCTTCTCTTCATAGCCCCTCTCACGCGAGCGTGTGTGTGTGTGTGTGTGTGTATAATTTTAACATCTAAAGAGGATGTCAGCACTGGGAGGGAGGGGCTGCCCCTCCCCCAGCCTCAACCCTGGGATCACCTTGGCCAGGTCCCCATGAGCTTCTTTCCCAACAGTTCTTACTTCCTTCACTTGCGTCTGTACCACCTCTGCCCCTCCCACTCCCCAGCCAAGCCCCTGCTCCGCCCCTTCTCCTTCGCTGGGGTTCCTGCCACCCCCTCAAAGCAGAAAGGTGATTTCTGGCTTGTTTTGGTTCGGTTTGCATTAGATGCCGAAGCTCTGGTTTTTGGTATTCAGAGGGAAGTTCTTGCGCTAATCTCCCCACTCTAAATGCTCATCACATTTCTCTTAAAGCCACAGGAGCTCCCCATCCCCATCTTTTATTCATCACTTTCTACCATCCCCAACACAGGAGACATGGAAATGCAGACCCTCCAAGGACTGTGAATTTCATGCCAGCAGCTGACCCTTCCCCAGCTACCTAGTGTGGGGACGGTGGGGGGAAGTCGTAATGAGGTGCCTGGGCATTAAGGATGAAGTAAGAGAGGTGGCTGACCCACAGGCCCAGGCCACCTTCCTAGGGTGGAATGAGAGACAGAGGAGTGACATGGGGGCGTGTCTGGGGGCCAGGACTCTAGGCTGCTTGGGCTGCTCCAAGCCATGTGCACAGAGCTTTGCTCTCACCACCCCCACCAAGACATCCAGGCACCCCCACTGCAGCAATAGTGACAAACACCAGGCACCATCCTTGGCATCTTATCCTCATATTACTACTTAATCCCATGAGACAGATACAAGTCGTGGCCCCATGTTACAGATGATGAAATGAGGCTCAAAGAGAAGTGACATCCTTAAGGTCGCACAGAAGGGAAGAGTGAAGAAACTGATCCTGTGATAGGCCAGATACCCAGGAACCCAGTAATTTATCACTTGCTGAATTCTTACCATGGTCCAGCCCTGGGCTGGGCACTGGGGTTCCCTGAGTAGAAAGGGACAGTTCTGGCCTTCACAGAGATCTATCACAGTGCAACAAAAGTGCTTAAATGTGGAAGCCATGAGGTCTGTGGGAGCTCAGAGAAAGGAGGCATCTAACTCTAAACTAGAAGAAGAACCAGAGGTCGAAATCTCCAGTGTGAGTTGGAATCGGCCGGGGGGAGGAAGCAGGGGAAGAACATTCTAGAAGAAAACACACAGGCACAGACATGAGAGGACACATGCGCCTGCAAACGTTTTCTCCTGGCTGGAGGGTCCCCTGTGTGTTTTCTGGGGAGTAAGGGCAGGAGATGAGGCTGGAAAGGTGAATCAGATTAAAAGTGTTTGTTTGAGGCCTCCAACATTCTCTCAATGAACTCTTTTTCCGGGTGCAGGGTTGGATCAATTTTGCCTACACTGAGGGGCCCATAGAGCCCAGGAGGGATTCTGCATTTTCTCAGGGGCCTCCAGAGAGGGCAAATATTTCTCCAAAGAGGCCCTAATGGTGAAAACAGAAATTGTGTCTGATTGAAGGGTAAGGGGCCCTGTGTCTGGGGATTTCCTTTTGCTCCTCAAACCTCTCTGGAGAACTTATTGCCTTTATGGAGGTGATACCTACAAGGATACCCAAAATACAGAAGGTGGGAAACCATCCAAACCTGGTTTTGGAAGACTTTCTTTTAATGCACAATATAAGAAATGAGGTGAGCTGGGTTCAGAACCAGAATATGCCTCTGATGCTGTGTGAACTGGGGCAAGTTCTCACTTCTCTGGGGTGAGGCTGGTTTTCTTTATTTAAGAAACAAGGATGGGGTTGGGGGTAGAAAAACTGCATAACTTTGAAGTCCTCTAATTCTACAACAAGAGCAAAGGGAATTGTCCCAATATGCTAGGATTCTGTAATTTCTCTATTCTCTCCACCCTGCAGGCATCTTGAGGGCAGGGATGATCTTACTTATTCCAGAATGCACAGAGCCAAGTGCAGAACCTGTCACAGAAGAAATGCTCAATAAATACATGTAGTACATTTTTTTGTTCGACAAATACCTATTGAACAAACACAAATGGGGACCATCATCGTGCTATATGGTGGGGCTAATACAATGAGTAAATTAGATGGGGTGCTTTTTTTTTGAGACAGAGCCTCAAGCTGTCACCCTGGATAGAGTGCTGTGGCATCACAGCTCACAGCAACCCCCAATTCCTGGGCTCAAGGGAGTCTCTTGCCTCCGCCTCCCAAGTAGCTGGGACTACAGGCACCTGCCACAACGCCCAGCCATTTTTTTTGGTTGCAGCCATTATTGTTGTTTGGCAGGCCTGGGCTGGATTTGAACCTGCCAGCTCAGGTGTACGTGGCTGGCGCCTTAACCCGTTGAGCCACAGGCGCCGAGTAGATGGGGTGCTTTTTAAAAGACATACTGAATAGTGGGGCAAAAGGTAAGCAAGTAAATAAAGTGACATGACTTCAGCTGG
The DNA here is from genome assembly GCA_963573935.1 of Arctocebus calabarensis. Taxonomy (NCBI): domain Eukaryota; kingdom Metazoa; phylum Chordata; class Mammalia; order Primates; family Lorisidae; genus Arctocebus; species Arctocebus calabarensis. The sequence continues at coordinate 15,193 of CAUYON010178677.1, forward strand.
TGGGACGTGCTGCAATACAATAATATCGGGTGTCATGATGGTGCAGGCAAGAGCCCTCTCTGTAGGCTGAGCCCTTTACAGATATGGAAGAGCATCCCAGGCAGAGGGAAGGGCAAATGTAAAGGGTTGGCAAGCCCAAAAAAATAAAAGGAAGGGCACAGGTGAGGGGGGAAGGTGGTTGGAAAGAGGTTGGAGAGGCCAGCCGAGGTGGATTATGGAGGGTGTTATAGGCTGGGGGAGGATTTTAGATGTTATTATAAACTTGGTGGGAAGCTTTCTGAGGATAGTAATCCTGGACAGAGCTTGATCTGGTTTATGTTTTTAAAAGATCCCTTTAGCTGCTTGTGGAGAATGGATTATGGGGATGAGAGAGGAAGTCGGGAGGCCAGGAAGGAGGAGAGGTGGGGGGTGACAGGACCAGGTGGAGATGCATGGTTAGATTTGGGGTACATTCAGGTGAGAGCTGGCCAGATCTGCCTATCTGTTGAGCAAAACCAGTCCCGCCTCTAGGGTCCAGCACCCTGGACAGCGCAAGTTCAGCATGCCAGTTCTTTGAGCCTTTCCTGCTTCTGAGCTTTCTGAGGGCAGCCCACAGAAGCCCGGGTGCAGTGGCTCACACCTGTAACCCAGCACTTTGAGAGGCCAAGGCGAGTGGCTTATTTGCTTCAGAATATTCTCTTTTTTACAAAAGGAAATCAATAAAACATGATAGAGTTGTGTTGAACCTGGTGTTTATCTGTACCCCGCATGTTTTCATATGGTCATGACCTAGTTTTGCGTTCCAAATCTGTATATTCTGTCCTTACGTATATATATATATATATATATTTTTTTTTTTTTGAGACAGAGCCTCAAGCTGTCGCCCTGGGTAGAGTGCCGTGGCATCACAGCTCACAGCAACCTCCAATTCCTGGGCTCAAGCGAGTCTCTTGCCTCTGCCTCCCAAGTAGCTGGGACTACAGGCACCTGCCACAACGCCCAGCCATTTTTTTGGTTGCAGCCGTCATTGTTGTTTGGCGGGCCCGGGGGATGGATTCGAACCCGCCAGCTCAGGTGTACGTGGCTGGCGCCTTAGCCCGTTGAGCCACAGGCGCCAAGCCCTTACGTATATATTTTAAAGTTCACATATGTGGTATAATACTATACATATTCCTTGGCCATTTATTTTTTTACTCCCAGTTATGTTTTGGAGGCTTATCCATACTGATACATGCTGAACTAGTTTATTCATTTTAACAGTGCTAGATTATTTTATTGCACTTATAAAGCAATTTATCTTTCTGTTTTCCTGCTGAGAGGCAGTGAGGCTCCTCTTTGGTTTTCTATTACATACTAAGGGCAATGAATATGTTTGCACAAGCATCCTTTTGCATGAGTGTGAGTTTCCCTAGGATATTATAGAAAATACTCTTGGTGTCCCATCCAGGTGACTTTTACCTGCAGGCATATCCACTCTTCCAGCTTTGAGTGTTGACAGCTAAGGGCTCTCATCTTCAAACCTTCCTTTCCCACAACTTTATACCACCCCTGTACGCCCCTCCTCCATGGCGTAGCCATAGCTAATGACTAACTTACCCAGGGGTGGAAAACGTTTGTTCCCTGTCTCAAGGCGATCAACTCTGTGAAGTCGCTAATACTCCTGAGCTCCCCATGGAATAAGATTTGAAGCTAATTTCCAACTGAGAACATGTCATTGCTTAGCGTTTCTTGCCACCCTGTTTGCCATCGTCTCTCTCTTTCACCTGAAAGCTCTCCCTCAATAAATCACCTGCACAAGAATTCCTGTCTCAGGCCCCGCTGAGGAAACTTAACCTACAAACCGCACACATTCACGGTGGAGTTGACTGAGCCATAGATTTGCTCATCTTCAAGTTTACTAAGCATTTCCAAATTGCTCTCCAAAGTAGCTATACAAATTTACATTCCCATTATCAGCTTGTAAACAGAGGTATTTTCCTTATACTCCATCAATACTAGTGTTATGCACTAATTTTGACAGTTTGATTGGTGTAACATACTATCTTATATTGTTTTAATTTGCATTTCTATGTTTACTAGTGATGCTAACACTTTTTTATATCTTTATTGGCTTTTCAAATTTCTTCCTTTTGCCCATTTTCCTATTGCTTTGGAAGGTTTTGGTAAATTGATTCTTTGGAGTTTTTTTTTTTTTTTTAATTCTTTTGTAAACAAATTCTCTCTTGATTACAACGGTTGCAAACGTATGCTCCGGCCTGTGGCTTTAACAAATCTTTTCATTTTTTCTCATGTGGAAGTTCTTAATTTTCTTTCCTTTTTTTCTTTCTTTCTTTCTTTCGTCTTTCTTTCCTTCTTTTTCTTTTTTTGATACAGAGCCTCCAGCTGTCACCCTGGATAGAGTATTGTGGCATCACAGCTCACAGCAACCTCCAATTCCTGGGCTTAAGCGAGTCTCCTGCCTCTGCCTCCCAAGTAGCTGGGACTACAGGCGCCCGCCACAACACCCGGCCATTTTTTGGTTGCAGCCGTCATTGTTGTTTGGAGGGCCCAGGCTGGATTCGAACCCGCCAGCTCAGGTGTACATGGCTG
>CAUYON010178682.1:0-10829 GCA_963573935.1 Arctocebus calabarensis
GGCCGGCGGCCCCGCCCCCCCCCCCCCGCCCGCCCCCCCCCCCCCCCCCCCCCCCCCCCCGCCCCGGCCCCGCCGCCCCGCCCCCCCCCGGGGTGGGCACTGCTTCAGTGGAAAATGTGAAGGTGCAGTTCGGGCGCCTCAGAGGGTGGGGTGGGGGGCAGTACTGGCCACTGTGCCACGTCAGACCCCAGGGCCAGGGAAAGGGCATGTGTAGAGATCAGCTGGCTTCAGGGTGCTCAAGGCTGGTGCCTGTACTCCTGCCTGTCCTCTCCTCTGCGCCTCTTGGGTGGCCCAGAGGGATGTGCATGATAGGGTTGAATGCTGATGTGGTGGCCGTGGCTGCAGGATATCCGGAACACGGTGGGCAACGTGCCCCTGGAGTGGTATGAGGACTTCCCCCATGTGGGCTATGACCTGGACGGCAGGCGTATCTACAAGCCCCTGCGGACTCGGGATGAGCTGGACCAGTTCCTGGACAAGATGGATGACCCCAACTATTGGTGAGGGCCTGTGGGCAGGCCTGCAGTGGTGGGGCTGTGGGACTGGGGCCAGGCTCTGACTGGCCGGTCCCCAGGCGTACCGTGCAGGACCAGATGACAGGGCGTGACCTGAGGCTGACTGACCAGCAGGTGGCTCTGGTGCGGCGGCTACAGAGGGGCCAGTTTGGGGATGAGAGCTTCAATCCATATGAGGTAGGCAGTGTGTCCCAGGGGTCTTGAGGTTCCAGTAGGGCCCTGGCCCACATGCCCATGACTGTCCCCCCAGCCAGCCGTGGACTTCTTCAGTGGGGACATCATGATTCACCCCGTGACCAACCGCCCGGCCGACAAGCGCAGCTTCATCCCCTCCTTAGTGGAGAAAGAGAAGGTGGGAGCACCCCTGCCCCCAGGGCCTGAGCCTCGTGTTGCCCACCCTGACCACAGCATCTGCGCAGGTGTCCCGCATGGTACATGCCATCAAGATGGGCTGGATCCAGCCCCGTCGGCCCCGGGACTCCATACCCAGCTTCTACGACTTGTGGGCCCAGGAGGACCCCAATACTGTGCTTGGGCGCCACAAGATGCACGTGCCAGCCCCCAAGCTGGCCCTTCCTGGCCACGCTGAGTCCTACAATCCACCTCCTGAATTCCTGCTCAGCGAGGAAGAGGTGGGCCTGTGCCGGGTGGGGGTCTGGGTCCCAGCCCTGTGCTCTCGGCTCACCCTTCTCTCCATAGCGCTTGGCGTGGGAGCAGAAGGAGCCGAGCGAGAGGAAGCCCAGCCTCATGCCACGGCAGTTCTCCAGCCTGCGGGCTGTGCCTGCGTACAGTCACTTCATCCAGGAGCGCTTTGAGCGCTGCCTCGACCTGTACCTGTGCCCACGACAGCGCAAGATGAGGGTGCGTGGAGGCTGGGGCGGGGGACAGGGCTGACCAGTCCTCTCCTGCCTCAGGTGAATGTGGACCCCAAGAAGGCAAGATATGGGGGTTAGGGGTGGGGCGAGGCTGACTGCAGCTCTGCCTCAGGTGAACGTGGACCCCGAAGACCTCATCCCTAAACTGCCACGGCCAAGGGACCTGCAGCCCTTCCCCACATGCCAGGCCCTGGTAAGTAGGACCTGGGGGTGGGGGGGCGGGCACATGTCCTGGGTGTCCATCTCCTCACTGCCACCCCTTCTGCAGGTCTACAAGGGCCACAGCGACCTTGTCCGTTGCCTCAGCGTCTCCCCAGGGGGACAGTGGCTAGCTTCAGGTGGGCTTCAGGTGCGTAGTCCTGAGTGGGGGCTCAGTGGGGGCTTAGATGTCCAGAGCCTTCTCTGTTGCGTCCAGGCTCAGATGATGGCTCCCTGCGGCTCTGGGAGGTGGCCACTGCCCGATGTGTGAAGATTGTGCCTGTGGGCGGCGTGGTGAGGAGTGTTGCCTGGAACCCCAACCCCACCATCTGCCTGGTGGCTGTAGCTGTGTAAGTGGGGGCAGGGTGTGGGATGGGGGTGTGCAGAAGTATGTGCTGAAGGTTGTGTCTGGCCCTGGCCCACAGGGAGGATGCAGTACTGCTGCTCAACCCCACTCTGGGGGACCGGCTGGTGGTGGGCAGCACAGACCAGCTGCTGTGTGCCTTTGAGCCGCCCAAGGAGCCTGTTCTGCAGCCGGCCCGCTGGCTGGAGGCCTCAGAGGAGGAGCACCAGGGGGGCCTGCGGCTGCGCATCTCCCATGGCAAGGTGAAGGGCAAGAGGTGAGTGGTGGTCTGGGGCGGCAGCTGCCAGATCAGCCAACCAGCCAGCTGCTTTCTCCTGCAGCCAGTAACACAGGTGACCTGGCATGCACGTGGGGACTACTTGGCAGTGGTGCTGGCCACTCCTGGTCATACCCAGGTGCTGATCCATCAGCTGAGCCGGCGCCGCAGTCAGACGCCCTTCCGCCGCAGCCATGGGCAGGTGCAGCGTGTGGCCTTTCACCCCTCCCGGCCCTTCCTGCTTGTAGCCTCCCAGCGCAGTGTCCGCCTTTACCACCTGCTGCGCCAAGAGCTCACCAAGAAGCTGATGCCCAACTGCAAGTGGGTGTCTAGTCTGGCTGTGCACCCTGCAGGTGAGCGTGGGTGGGGGCTGTGAGCTGTGCACCCTTGCGTGAGCCTGTGGGGATGCCCCACTCACTGTCTCTGGCTGCCTAGGTGACAATGTCATCTGTGGGAGCTACGACAGTAAGCTGGTGTGGTTCGATCTGGATCTCTCTACCAAGCCGTACAAGGTGCTGAGGTGAGCTGAGGTGGAGTGGGGTGTGGTGCAAACCTGCACGTCCTTCTCTCTGGCCGTCTTGTCTCCAGCCCAGACCCTCCCCCCACCAGGCACCACAGGAAGGCACTACGGGCTGTGGCTTTTCACCCCCGGTACCCGCTCTTCGCGTCTGGCTCAGACGACGGCAGTGTCATTGTCTGCCACGGCATGGTGTACAAGTGAGTGCTGAGCCTGCCTGGCCCCACCTCAGGGAGCTATGTCTGGCTGTGTTCTGAGCTTCCCTCTTCCCCATAGCGATCTTCTGCAGAATCCACTGCTGGTGCCTGTCAAGGTGCTGAAGGGGCACGTGCTGACCCGGGACCTAGGTGTGCTGGATGTCGCCTTCCACCCCTCCCAGCCGTGGGTCTTCTCCTCAGGGGCCGACGGGACCATCCGTCTCTTCAGCTAATGGCCTGCTCTGCCTCTCCATGGCCAGGCGGCTGGGGGTTCCAGGGGACATGGTACCTGTGCTCAGGGTCCTTAATAGAGGCTTTGCTCCCATGCCTGGTGCTTCTGCCTCTTGAATTGTGCTGCTCCCACCCCAGAGAGGGCATTCTCCTAGCCTGTATCAGCAGCCAAGGCCACATCACTGTCCCTGTCACTTGCTGAGGGCAGATGGCTTTATTGGGAAACAGGTGGGGTCACATGGGACGTTTCCCTGCTTGGCCCCCAGCGCCTTCCTCACTGAGTGCTCAGGCTCAGGTTTGATATGTGGCAGTGCCAAGCCTTGCCCTGGCCCACATCCAGGCAGGAGGTCCTTTGGCGGCCCCATCTGAACAGGCCCCAGGAAGGTTGTAGTGCTAGTATGGGGCACTGGCTGGAACTTCAAGCGAACTTCACCAAGCGGCCCAGGGCCTCAGCAGCCTTCACCCGCACCAGAGGCGCTGGGTCTCTCAGCAACAGCTGGAGAGCTGAGGCAAAGGGGTAGAGTTAGGGTGTGGCTGCCAGGGCACTGCCAAGCTCCCACCTCCCTTTGCGGACATGGTGCCTGGGAGGCCGTGACCTCTCTGCATACCCCCCAGCTGTGCGTGGGCCTTGCTCTCCTAACAGACAGGCCTCTGCTGGGAGGGCTCAGGAGCCGACGGAAAGATAGTTTTTCCTTTTTTAGTGTTTTTTAAGCTCTTTTGGAACAGTTAAGAAGTTTCCGTGAATTACTAGAGACGATGAGGTCACCAGTGACAGGGAAAGAAATCCTGAAATCCAGGAAAATCACTTAGTCCCTGCGGGTACCCACAGGGTCAGCGGGGCCCAGCTGGGTAGGGGCCGTGGGGGGGGTGGGGCAGGGAAGGCTTACCCACAAGGAGCTGCTCCAGGTCCACCTGGGACCAGTGTTTGGACTCTGCATGCAGCACCAGGAACCCTGCAGGGCAGAGGGGGGTAGGGTAAGGAGTAGGGAGGATGGAGGGGCAGAGGCCGGTAGGGTTAAGGGGTGGGGGTGGCAGCACTCACCTGTGAATAAGGGGGCTGCAGCACGGATATCTTCCCAGCCACTCTTGAAGTAGAACAGGCTGTCCCTCACCAGGCGCCCCAACAGGTCTGGGAAGTGCAGCATCTGTGGGCAGCCAGCGTCAGCCCTGCCCTGCGCCCCGATACCTGCCCCTCTCCCCTGGGCCTCACCAGGTGTTTGCAGGCGGCATTGAGGAACTCGCCGTAGTGTAGGCCCCGGCCCTCCTGCAGATGCCTCTGAAAGGTGCCTGACAGCTCCTCACACTCTAGGTTGGGGCTGCTCATGCACAGGGCAAACTTGCAGGCCTGGGGGACACAGAGGTGAGACCCAGCCAGACAGGGCCACCCCAAACCCACCCCTACTGGCTACTCACACTGGCCACGGGGGCTTGGGGGTCCTGCAGGTGCAGCAGCAGGGGCACCAACCCACTGACCACCTGCTCCAGGAAGACATCCTCACAGTCACCATGGCAGGCCTCATTCAGGTGCCCAAAAAGGCAGATGGATGCTGTGCGGACCTCCGTCTTCTCCTAGGGGGGGCAGGCATCACCTAGGCTCCACCCACCCCCCATACCTGCCTCATGCCATAGATGGGGATGCTCATGCCAGGATGGGCTAGGGACTGAAAGGCTGGCAAGATAGGACCTGGGGTGGGGCTGCCAGGCTAAGGACCTCAAGTCTACTGTGCAGACCCAGGGTGAAGATGTCCCCACCTACGCTGTCAAAGAAGGGCCGCACACGGATGGTGATGTGCAGGAGCACAGGGCGCAGGTCCCGGGGCTCCACAAGGGGCAGCAGCCGCACAAGGCCCGCCATGGCTTCTAGGGCCACCAGGCTGTGCGGGTCGTCCCCATCATCTAGTCCCCCAATCATGGCTGTCAGGAGCTGGGGGCCACGGGCCTGCACCTAGGGAGACCAGCACTCAGCCTGGGCTCCAGTGGCACTGCCCACACCAGGTCTGCTGGGTCCCAGGGGCCAGGTGGCCAGTCCCACCTTGTCAGGGGATCCTGAAGCCAGATTGGCTAGACCTCGGAGCACCAGGCGCCGGACACTGGTGCAGGGGTCCTTCTGCCGGGCCACCAGGCTGTCCAGCAATGACTCCAGAAGCATGAGGTCATTGACCACGTTGCTGCTGAGCAGCTGGAAGAAGAGGTATAAGACCATGGCTCCCACTGGTCTCATTGCCCACCCCTGCCTAGTTCTGGCCACACAACCCCAGTGGGCTCTTAGCACATCAGCCCCTGGGGCCAAGGCAGCTGCTTGCTACCTACAAGCCTTGGGGTCCTGGCTGTGGGCCTATCCCCACCAAGGGCCCTGCAGGGCTTCAGGCCAGCATGGGCTGTTGACAGCCTGAGGCCTCACTGGACATGGTGAGGGTGTCCCCAAGCAGGCACTGAGCATTGGGGAGGACGGTCCACTATCTGCCTTGCTTGCCCTTATAGTGATGGGACAAAGGTATCTGCCCAGCTTCCCTCCCAAGGCCCTACCTCAGCCAGGAAGGCTGTAGAGGTGACCCTCTGCGTCTCATATGGACTGTTCTGGGTGCAAATGAGTGTCTTCGTCACCAGGGGCAGCCGGGGACCCGCACACTTGGCCATTGCACTGTTGTGGGGCACCAAGGCTATAGGGGCTGGAGTTGCCTGCCCATGCTGGACCAGGGGCACCCCCCCACCCACCCTGCAGGGACAGCCCAGGTGGCCCACCTTCTCCCACATTAATTATATTGGGAATCCCTCAAATAGGACCCAGTCCCAGCAGGAGCCCAGCCAACACTGGTACTACAGCGGGCAGGGCCCACTCACGTGGCCAGCCGGGTTGTCCCCTCCTCATGCCCAGACGAGGTCCTGAGCAGCTCCCAGCCACCTTCCAGGTCCACACCCTGCACCACATCTTCACTGCCGCCTCGGAGCAGCATAGCTTGCAGGGCATCCACTGCACAGCTGGGGGAAACAGGGGGCTCAGGGGCTGGCCAGGGGGCAGGGCTGTGGGCTACACGCCCATGTGCACATGCACACTTGGGGAAGACCCTGCGTGCTGAGCTTGCCCTGAAGAGCTAGAGGCTGCATCTCCCCGAGTACTGGGCCTGCTCCCACTCAGACACTGAATGTTCCTGTAGGAAGTCTCAGTGCCCTTAAGTCCAAAGGCAGGCTGGGCTCCCAACCCACTCCAGAGTGTTGAATGATAATGTCCTTGTTGAGAGCTGTTGTGCCCACAGAAAGGTCAATGTGTCCCTGCCTCAGCTGACTCCCACCCCTCCAGAACCCTCATCCCCTGGTCTCCCTCCTAGGAGGCAAGCCAATGGCTGGAGGGCCAGGGACTGGCAGGAAGTGAGGCTCTTGCCAAGCTGGACTCAGTGTCTACCCACTACTCTGGGAAGCCCTTCCTGGCTCAGGCAGCAGTACTGGGGTTGCAGTGCCCAACAGGCAATGTCTAGGGGGAAGGCAAGTACTGCCCACCCTTGCACCAGAGTCAGGCCATGGCAGCAGGCAAGCCCCTCACATGGCACCAGGCAAGCCCCTCACACGGAAGCCTGTGGCCCACCCAAGCAGAGCTCTGCCACCCCAGATGCCCATGACAGTCCTCAGCCCCATCCCCCCGCCAGCCTGCTGTCCCTACACACAGTGCTACTGATCTGAGGTAGACACCCCAAACCATGTGCGACCTGCTGTGAGGTACCAACTGTGACCACAAAGAGCATGTCCACTGCACCCATTGGTCAACCTCCTTCCAGACATCAGGCCCCACAGGTCCTCTCCCCATGACAGGCTCTTTGGACCATAAGAGGCCTTCAGGGTGCAGCCCTACTGTGCAGGGCCCATGGGGGCACCAGGTCAGCATAAGCTGGGCCAGAGCCCAGGAGGGAGCTACTGAGGCCTGCTGTGTATGGCTTGTGCAGAGGGGATCCCACGGTGGGCACAGGAGCATGACTTAGGCTGGTGTGGGATCCAGTGACAGAGGGCCCATGAGACACTGGGTGGAGACAACCCCTCAGGCGAAAGGTGCTGGGCAGGGCACAGGGGTGGGAGCTCAGGAGTCCTGGCACCCAGGAAGCAGATGCCTGGGCCTGATGGTTCTCCACAAGCATCCCACAGCCCCTTCCTCCCCGCCTGCAGCTCCCAAGAAGGAAAAATGCTACAAGGTAGCTCTTGATGTCCTAGGGGAGGTTCTGGTCTGTAAGCCCAGGTGGCATGGATGCTGAGAGGGCTTCTGCCCCTGGAAACGGAAGAAGGGCCACGCCAGCCAGCCAATGTGGTTACTGGGCAGCAGCCATAGCACACAGCCCACAAGAGGAGGTGCAGGGCTGAGTGAGGGGGTAGTGGGGGTGCTGGTGTGGTCAAAGCCATAACACAGCTCTGCCGACCAGCACCACACCCTGCTTAAGGCCTCACAGCCTGCAGGGTGCCATCTGGACCAGAGGCTGCACTGCAGGCTGCAAACAGTGCATTCAGCATCCAAAGCCCACATGGCAGATCCGGGGTAAGAGCATGTTTGGCTCAGGAGTGTTAACAACTAAAATGAGGGTACCTCCCTTGCCTGTGTGCTTAGAACACTGAAGGATGTCGCATTAGCCAGGATCTGCAAACATCAGCTTCAATGGGGGTGGCCCATGGCCCCCAAACTGAGGAGCTGGTCCCCAGTATGCCAGGCCTGGGCCTGGTGGCCACCTGGTCTGCAGGGAGCTGTGCAGCCCTGGTCCCTGGCCTCTACTGGAGCTTTTGAGCTGCTTCACACAACCCTGTGATGGTGGCAATGGGGTGGGGAGGGAGGGTAAGGCAAAGTAATGCCCCCATGTCTCTGGCCAAACTCAGCTGCCCGTGTAAACAGAGCATGGTGGTCCGTGGGGCTCCTGTCACTCAGGTTCATAGGGCCAAAGGCACCATCAGGTCTGTCTGGGTGTCAATTTATACCATGCCCAGGTGCAGTGTGGAGCTCAAGGGTCCATGCTAGCTTAGGAATGGCCCCAGAAAACAGATGTGGCAGGCAGGCAGGGGCCAGACCTTCACCTCTCAGCAAGCAGCTTCACTTTGCCCACCCCAGGACTTCTGCCTTAGACCCCAATGAAAGTGGGGAGAGAAAGGTTGGGGACTCCTTGGGGAGGCCTGGGGCATCTCAATAATTCAGCTGCTCTGGGCTTGCAGCCCATGCCAAGACCACCATGTGGTCCACCCAACCCAAACTCTAAGGACCCTCCCATGGTTCCACCCTCCAAGAGGAGACCCTGCCTGTGGCCAGCACCTCACCACCTCCCCTAAGCAGCAAGGAGAGAGCCCAGGAACCAGCAGATAGGGAGACCTTTGCTTGCAGCATGTCCATGGGCATTACCACTGACCGCCAGCCCCCCACAGGGCAACCCCTGGAAGCAGACTCACTCCTGGGTCCCCACTCTGTATCTGCCACAGGCCCTCACGTGTCCTCTCCCAGGGCTGGCAGCTGGTGACCAGCCCTTCACCCGTGCGTTGAGCACCAGGCGGGAAGAGGGAGCCCAGTTACCTGCAGGGCTCCAGGCTCCGGATGGCTGTGGCCAGGCTGGTACCCCGCTTCTCCTTGGCCTCCAGGTTCCGTGGCAACTGGACGCCCAGAGTGCAGCTGACACGCAGCAGGAGTGCCACAAACAGCTGTGGGTAAAGCTCAAGCACCGCAGGCCCTGATGCCGGGGCAGACATGACCTCATGCAATGCGCAGGTGGCCTAGGGAGAAACCACCACAGGACTCCAGGACCAAACGTCCAGCCTCTTGAGTACTGTAGGGGTCCTGGCCCTCAGGCCAGGCTGGGGCAGGGGCGGCTTAGCCTTCAGGACAGCCTCAGACCCTATGCTCTCAGCTCTTCAGGAGGGGTTCTCACAGCCAGTTTACTGCTTCAAATTGCCAGGCTGGGTTTATGTTTTTTCCACAGGATAAAATGTGATCTCCCTTGGGGTCCAACACCTGTGAGGTCTTTACAAGCTGGGGCTCAGCACTTGCACCCATGCCCTACGCAGAAGCCAGGTGCCCGTGGGACAGTGCACAGGCCACCTATGGGGGCTCACCCTGGTACTCGGGCAGTTGAGGGCAGGGATGACGTGTCGGGGTGGCCCCTAGGGTTCCCACTCACCGAAAGGGGCAGCAGTGTGGCCACGCGGTCAGGGGTGTTGCCCAGCAAGAAGGTGCGGTTCTCCTTGAATGGGACATCTCTGCTCACCCTCTCCAGGAGCAGTCGCAGGACTTGGGTGGCAAGGCTGGGCTCCACGGCCAAAGCCCGCCACAGCAGGCAGGTATGGCTGAAGCAGGGCAGGAGGAGGGTCACCAGCTACACTGCTGGCCACAGCATAATGTCCACCCCCTTGGGCAGTGGCCTCTGGCTCCACACATTCAGAAAAGCCCAGCAGACTCAGCTGCATCAAGGTGGGAAATAGTCTTCTGACCTTGGGCCAGAACTCACCCCGACTCTAAGACTCTGTAAGCAGCTGGCAAAAAAGGACCGCTAAAAACAACTGGGCCCCAACACAGGGCCTGAAGCAGATGGGGGTCCCCAGGGAGTTGCCAGAAGCCAGCATTAAGTTTCTCTGGAGGAAGCAGCACACACAGGACATTAGCCCACGAGGGAGGCTGGATGCACTACTGGGGACACCAGAACTGGCTACGCTCACGGCTCTCAGAACTCAATGACAGCTTCACAATAACTGCTGGGCACTGAAAATTCTAAGAACAGAGCAAATTTATAAGAGAACCAAATAACCCTTTTAGAAATGAGACACTCTTGCACTCAACAGACATTTGGAGTCTGCCTGGATACAGCAGATGAGAAAAACAGTGAATTGGAGATGAATAAGATGGAAATCTGCAAGACTGCGTCAGAGATGGGGAGGGTGAATGTAAAGGTCTAACTGTATGTTCAAGTGGTGGCCCAGAAGTAGCAAAAGAGAGATAACATCTGAAAAGGAGAAGGCTGAGAGTTTTCAGAACTGATGAAAGATACTAACTACAGACTCAAGAAGCCTAGCAGTGACCTAGCAGAATACATAAAAAGGACTCTCCACTTCCGATTAGCAAAACACCAACATGAAGTTCATAAAGAGGACAGTGACTTGTGCCAACTTTTTTTTTTTTTATTTATTTTTTTGAGACAGAGCCTCAAGCTCTGACCCTGAATAGAGTGCGGTAGCATCACAGCTCACAGCAACCTCCAATTCCTGGGCTCAAGCGAGTCTCCTGCCTACGCCTCCCAAGTACCTGGGACTACAGGCGCTCGCCACAACGACCATTTTTTGGTTGTTTGGCGAACCCGCCAGCTCAGGTGTACATGGCTGGTGCCTTAGCCCGTTGAGCCACAGGCGCCAAGCCATGTGCCAACTTCTTAAGAGCAGCAGTGGACACCAGGATGCCTTGTCTCATATGCACTTAAGAAAATGCAAACAGACTGGGTGCAGTGGCTCTCGCCTATAATCCCAGCACTCCGGGAGGCCAAGGTGGGAGGATTGTTTGAAACCAGCCTGAGCAAAGTAAGACCCCGTCTCTAAAAAAAAATAAATAGCTGGATGTTGTGGCAGGTGCCTGTAGTCCCAGCTACTTGGGAGGCTGAGGCAAGAGAATTGCTGAAGCCCAAGAGTTGGAGGTTGCTGTGAACTGTGACATCACGGCACTCTACCCGGGGGGTGAG
>CAUYON010178683.1:0-21523 GCA_963573935.1 Arctocebus calabarensis
CAGCTACTTGGGAGGCGGAGGCAGGAGACTCGCTTGAGCCCAGGAATTGGAGGTTGCTGTGAGCTGTGATGCTACAGCACTCTATCCAGGGTGACAGCTCTGTCTCAAAAAAAAATGATCACTGTGAAGCACATTTGTTAAATAAGTCAAACTCAAATCTCTTGACAGAGAGAGGCCCTAAAGAGAAACAGAGACTTGAAGTGTATCTTATGCTGACTAATTTCTTTTTGTTGCTGTGGTTGTTTTTGTTTTTGTTTTATGTGGACTAATTTCTAAGGTGTGTTCAAACTCTAAAGGTCCATGATTCTAGAATGCAATGGGTATGACATATATTTATTGTTCATTAAATCACAGAATTTTGAAAGTAGATGTGGCCCAAAGGATTCTCTACTAGTGGATACAAAAGCTTAGGGTTTTGTTACATTTATTTATTATCTACTTGTTTATTTATGTGGAGAATTTTTATTTCAAAATATTAGGGGTCCCAGTGTTCTTGTTACATAGACAAAATGTAAAACGTTGAAGTTGGGGCTTTCGGTGTGCCCGTTACCAGAATAGTGTACATTGTACTCAATAGGTAATTTTTATCCCTCACCCCCACTTCACTGGTGCTCCCCCTTCTTTGTTTCCAGTATCCTTCACACCACTTTGTGACCATGTATACCCATTGTTCAGCTCCCACTTATTAGTGAAAACATTTGGTTGGTCTTTTTCATTGCTGAGAGACACTTCAATTAGTTTGCCAGTTCTATCCCAGTTGCCACAAACAACATCATTTCATTCCTTTTTATGGCTGAATAGTACTCCATGGTTTATATAAATATTACATTTTCTTTATGCACTCATCAATTGGTGGGCACTTAGATAATCGTATATCTTTGCAATTGTGAATTGTGCTGTGATAAACATTTGGGTACAAGTATCTTTTTGATATAATGACTTCTTTTACTTTGGGTAGATACCCAAGAATGGGATGAATGGATCAAATGGTAAGTCTACTTTTAGTTCTTTGAGGAATCTCCATGTTGTTGTCCATACAGTTATACTAATTTACAGTTTATAAGTGTTCCTTTCTCACTGCATCCAGTCCTACATCTATTCTTTTTTGATTTTTACATAATGCCATTCTGAGGTGGTATCTCATTTGCATTTCCTTGATAATTAATGATACTGAGTATTTTTTTTCATGGTTTTTTTTTTTTTTTGCCGTTTGTATATCTTCTTTTGAAAAAGTTCATGTCTTTTGTCCATTTTTTGATAGGGTTATTCTTTTCTTTTTCTGATTTGTTTGAGCTCTCTGCAGATTCTGAATATTAGTTCTTTGTTACAGATATAGATTGCAAATATATCCTCCCGTGCTATAGATTGTCCATTTACTCTATTAATTATTCCCTTTGCTGTACAAAACTTTTTTAATTTAATTAAATCCCATTTATTTATTTTTGTTGTTGCTGTATTTGCCTTTGGAGTATAAGTCATAAATGTTTTGCCTAGGCCAATATGTAAAATAGCTTTTGGGGTTTTTTTTTTGTTTTTTTTTGTAGAGACAGTCTCACTTTATCGCCATCGGTAGAGTGCCTGTGGCGTCACACAGCTCACAGAAACCTCCAACTCCTGGGCTTAGGCGATTCTCTTGCCTCAGCCTCCTGAGAAGCTGGGACTACAGGCACCTGCTACAAGCCCAGCTATTTTTCTGTTTTGCAGTTTGGCCGAGGATGCGATTTGAACCTGCCACCTTCGGTATATGGGGCCGGCGCCCTACTCCATGAACCATAGGCGCTGCCCGTAAAATAGTTTTTTCTATGATTTTTTTTCAGAATTTTTATGGCTTCAGGTCTTACATGTAGAACTTTAAATCCATCTTGAGTTAATTTTTGTATCTGGAGAAAGATAAAGGTCCCGTTTCATTCTTCTTTCTGTATTGGCTATCCAATTTTCCCACCGCTATTTATTGGATAAGGAATCACTTCCCCAGCTTATGTTTTGTCTTCTTTGTCAAAAATCAGTTTGTTGTAGCTATGTGGTTTTATTTCTGGCTTCTCTATTCCGTTACATTGGTCTACGTCTGTACCTTTATTGATTTTTTAAATTGCGTTCAAAAACACAGAAGCCAGGCACAGCGGCATGTACCTGAAATCCCAGCTACCTGTAAGGTTAATGCAGAAGGATCCCTTGAGCCCAGGAGTTCAAATCCAACCTGGACAACATAGTGAGACCCTGTCTTTAAAAAAAACCAAAAACATAAAATTTACCATTTTAACCATTTTTAAGTGTATTTCTCAATGGCATTAAGTACATTCACATTTTCATCCAAATGGCTTTTTAAAAACTGGCCCACTGAGGGCGGCACCTGTGGCTCAAAGGAGTAGGCTGCTGTCCCCATATACCAGAGGTGGTGGGTTCAGACCAGACCCCTGCCAAAAACTGCAAGAAAAAAAAAATTGGCCCACTGCAGGAAAAAGGATGAAGGTATATAGGGCCTCTTTGTATTATCTTTACAACTTCCTGTACACTTATAATTACTTTAATATTAAACTTATGTTTTCAAATGGGGTTCCTGTACATTCTTCAAGTCTTCTGTGCAGGTACAAGAGAGGAGGCAGGAGCAGAATTCCAGGTCTGACCCCACCACACACCCCCACTCAGAGCAGCTCTGCTTTATCACATTTACATGTCATGCTTCCACGTGAGATTGTTTAAGTTTTGTGTTAAGAAATGATCCCATTAATACAGGATCCCCTACTCAAGGCTGGACAGAGATTACCCCATTCTCTAGGCCCAGGTGAGCTTAAAAATCAGACCCCCATTTCCAAGCACGAGCAGGCTGTTTTTTCCAGGCCACACCCTCTGGGCTCTAGCAAAGTCATGATCAAAGCAGCCTGAAATGTTTTGGGTAGATCCACCTAGAGTAGGAACTACCCTAATCCCTTCCCTGAGATAACTTTGCCCTAGTGGAGGAGTGACTGCATTTCATTCATTTGTTAATATACTCATTCACTTTGAAAAGATGTTTTTCCACCTACCAAGACCTGGCCCAAATGTAATACGGACCCCTAGACAAAGGGCCCAAGAGAGAGACTTCCAACTTAAACCTTCCCCTTTGCCAGAAGCTCTGGTGCTTTTTAATCCTTCTGTATTCCCTTCCATCTAATAAAATTCCTGTCTTACCACTGATCTGTGGTCCATTGGTTCATTCTTCGAATCCTTGAGACCAAGGACCTACTGAGGAAGAAATTCTGGTAAAATGGTTTTGAAAACTACTTACTCTATCCCTTTATTTTACTGATTTGGAGAGACAAACTTAGTTTTCCAAAGTTAACTGAGAAATATCAGCTGAGTAAGGACACAAATTCAGATCTGTAGGCTCTAAGTCTAGTGTTCTCTCTGCTAGACTGCATTACATCCATTCAAATAAAAAGGCTTTTGTTGTCATCCTTAGAATGAGTATCTTCAGATAACAGTAATGTATGTATTATGGACATGGAGGAAACCTAGTTGAGAGTACTCCTAGATTCTTAGAAATCTAGGATTTCAAATTTCGATATTTCCCTGATTGTAACCTCAAGGTGTACAGACCGTAGTCTCCTGGAAGGATATGCTATGAAAGATAAAATACCTGGCCTGGATCTCAGAGAATTTAACAGAGAAGTAAACGAATCTCTACTTTTCAATTTTCAATGTCAATTCAGCAAATATTTAATGCATCTTTGCTATATGTCAGGAACGATGAATTGGGGTTGTGGGGTGAACACAACAAAACAGGAAACGGTCTATTCTCTCTTGAGCTGACTGTGGGGAGGTTGGAATGCATGATCATTATCCCAACAATAAAACTAATGAATAGATTTTTTTTTTTGAGACAGAGCCTCAAGCTGTCACCCTGATAGAGTGCTGTGGCATCACAGCTCACAGCAACCTCCAATTCCTGGGCTCAAACGAGTCTCTTGCCTCCACCTCCCAAGTAGCTGGGACCACAGGCGCCTGCCACAACGCCCGGCCATTTTTTGGTTGCAGCTGTCATTATTGTTTGGCGGGTCAGGGCTGGATTCGAACCCACCAGCTCAGGTGTACGTGGCTGGAGCCTTAGCCTGTTGAGCCACAGGTGCTGAGCCTGAATAGATGTTTCAAAATGAGTTAAATCAGGTAAGAAAGGAAACATAGTATAAGGAGCATGCAGAAAAGAAGGTGACCTAAAAATGGCCAGAACAAGCTTCCCTGAAGAAGTCATGTTAGACCTGTATGGACAGGATGAGTAAGAGTTAATTGGACATGTTTGCAGATGGCTACTGGTGAATGAAATTAGAGTTCTTTAGGAATATTTTATTAAAAAAATAACTTCCTGGGGAAGACACTATTGTTTAGGTTCAACAAATACGCTACTACCATGGCGGCGCCTGTGGCTCAGTGGGTAGGGCACCGGCCCCATATTCTGAGGGTGGTGGGTTCAAACCAGGCCCCGGTCAAACTGCAACAAAAAAAATAGCCAGGCGTTGTGGCAGGCACCTGTAGTCCCAGCTACTCGGGAGGCTGAGGCAAGGGAATCACCGAAGCCCAGGAGTTGGAGGGCTGCTGTGAGCTGTGACACCATAGCACTCTACCGACGCGACAGAGTGAGACTCTATCTCTACAAAATAAGAAAAGTGCTACTTCCTTTCTGCTGTCAAACTCACTATCCCTCAGCCACAGGAGACATCACCAATCAATTTGAACACTCTTTTTCTGGTAAATCCTGATACAGCTTCTCAATAGAGTTGTCAGGCAGCCCTTGCCAAAATCAATCACATTTGGCATTGAAAACAAAATGAATTTTCCATGTTGGGGGTAGAGATGAAAGGCCAGCTGACCCCATTTTGCGCTCTCTCTCCTTCTCCCCTCCTCATCACTACCTGCCCCGGAGCACACAGAAATGGGCTATTAAACAAACATATCCTGCAGAGACAGGGGTTAGCCCAGAGTTACAGACCCTTGTAAACCCACATTGCTATCTTCACAAAACATCTGGTTTCCCTTGTAGCTAATCTTGCAAAGTCTCAGTTTTGTTTTGTTTTGTTTTGTTTTGTGTGTGTGTGTGTGTGAACTGCTTTAGGGATTCCACCCCGCCCCCAACTGAAGGAAGATATAAAGACCCCCTTCCTTTGTTATGCTTCTCTGAGAAATTTTGGGTGTGACCCCTTCTCCTTCGGCTAGGCCATAAAGGGCCCCATCCCTAATTTGAACTCAGTGTGCTGGCGTTTTCTCTGTAATCCCACTTGCATTGGGTACAACAGAGAAAAGATCTCTGGTCTTCAGTTTAAAAGTCTTGAGTTGTAGCTGTGTGACTTTAATTTATAAGGGGACTGGCTAACATTTGGCCAGTTTACTTCAGCCTCCAAACTAGATGAGAACAAATAGTGCTGTTTCCCCTGTAAACTACACGAAACGTCTTTGTAGTTAGGCCTCTTTGTGTCCCCCCCACCCCCCCAGGTTCATAGGCAGGAAAGGAAGCCCAGAAATCACGTCCTTTGGCAGCACCAGAAATTGGGAATTTGCCTGAGGATTACACAGCTACTTTGCTGAGACTCGCGAAACGAAAACCAAGAAGAAGGCAGGTACAAAAGGGCTGATATTCAAATTCAATAGTGATGCTAAATCCACATAACTTCAACTTTGTGAGGGTTTCTTCCTCTATGTCACTGAGCCACAGCAATGTTCTCCAAACAATAAAGAATCTTCTAGGTTACTAACTCTGGTTGCTTTGGAACGTGGCTGCTTTCTAGAACTTACTTCTGTTTATTTTGTATTTTAAAATCTTCATTAAGGCAACTTTTATTGTTATTCTTCCAACCCCTCTACTTTCTATAATAATATGTGCGCCAACTAAGTTTTGTCTGTCATGATACTCTAGCAGCTGGCAAAGCATGTCAGAGTTTTTTTAATCTCAACCCATGGTAGTATGTTTAACACTGACTGTTACACCATTGCAAAAGATGTCTTGGATGTCTCATGACCTGTTCAGGACTGCCCTGGTGCCCCATCACCTTCACTGCCATGAGCACAGCCCTGATAAGGTGGACCACGGACCCTAGAGTGCACCTACCTTGCTTTGTGTAGTTGAAGAAACAGACACTTGATTCTGGATGCAATTTTCATGCTCTTCTGCACTATTATGATGAATGATTGCCGTCATGCCTGCAATACAGATTGCCTGTAGCACTCGGTTACATATTTCACCCAGCCACACATTCTGACTGCTGGCTTTCATCTCGGTGCCAAATTGTAAGTGTATTGGCAAGTGAGTCAAATGATTCAAGTTACTATGGATATTGGCACATTTACTGCACAGGAAAATGAAAACTATATCTTGTGTTTAGTTATTGTCATTTTTGTCTTCCTTCCCTCCGTCAGGCTCTCAGTTTGAGAGGATTAAGAGGAGTGGGCGGCAAAGGATAGATGGCCGTGCTCCTCGGTGTTGAGCAATATGATATCCCTGTTGGGGATGTGGATCAAGAGTGCCGAGACACAGACACAATGCAGAGCTACTCCTGTTGCAGAAGCACTGAGGAAGCTGTGTTGGCATAGCTGTCGTGTGTGTGTGTGGGAGGGTGGTGTGTGGTGCCCCATCATCTGCTCACTCCTGCTGCAGCCACCCCCACCTGTCAAGTGTCTGCCATTTTGCTGTCTCTCCTATAGTTTTCTCTTCTTTTTTGTTCCTTGCTACCCCCTTCTGCCGACTGCGGACCACACTCTAGGAAAGGCAAAACCTGCTCTCCCTGGGTGTTCCCTGCTCCCTGAGATAGCGTTCAAATACAAAACCTGTGCAAGTGAAAGCCTCAAACAGCTGTAGACTTTGCAGGGCCTGCTCTCGGAGGTACCCCAGATGTCTATTGTAAACTCTCCACTTCCCTTACTTGCAAGTTTGGGCTGTGTAAGTCCCCAGTGAGGAACTGTAGCTCCCTGGACTCTGCCGGAAGCTGTTCTGGCCCCTGGTAGGGGAACACAGTTTTTCTGGGAGTGGTTCTCTGTAGGTGGTTGGTAGGATTTAAATACTTCAAAATCAAGGGTTTTAGGAAATATGGCTTTAACCAAGAGACCAAATCATTTTTTGTTTGTTTGTTTGTTTGTTTTTCTGAGACAGAGCCTCAAGCTGTCACCCTGGATAGAGTGCTGTGGCATCACAGCTCACAGCAACCTCCAGTTCCTAGGCTCAAGCAAGTCTCTTGCCTCTGCCTCCCAAGTAGCTGGGACTATAGGCGCCGGCCACAATGCCCGGCCATTTTTTTTTTTTTTTTTTTTTTTTGGTTGCAGCCATCATTGTTGTCTGGCGGGCCCGGGCTGGATTCGAACCTGCCAGCTCAGGTGTACGTGGCTGGCACCTTAGCCCGCTGAGCCACAGGCACCGAGCCACCAAATCGTTTTAATGAGGATTTTTTTTTTTTTTTTTTTGGCCAGGGCTGGGTTTGAACCCACCACCTCTGGCATATGGGGCCGGCGCCCTACCCCTTTGAGCCACAGGCGCCGCCCTTAATGAGGATTTTTGTTGGTTTGTTTCTGTTACACGTTTGTCTTGCCCCACGGTGTTCTGTTGTCTCTCTCTCCCTTCGCCTCTAATTATCACTTTGTCTCTCTCAGTAATGCAATGGAAGACCCTTTCTGGTGTTGTGTTTCCCAACATGACCCAGCATTCGGAACCCCTGTCCATTTCTGACCAGCAGTATTGTATCATCTGTCTTTGTAACAGCGAACCCCACTGATGGGATCTGCTGAATATGTCAATAGACCCAAAATGAATGGGTCCAATTTACATCATGAACTGCAGAGGATCTGCATTTTCAGTTAACCTTATAAAATCTATGTTTACCTAGTAAATGGGTATGACTCATGTGAAAGAACGTGGACTTCACAGAGTTAGAACTGAGTTCCAGTCATGATGCTCCATGATTTACAGTTGAATCATCTATAAAAAAAATAGTATTATCTATATCACAAGACTTTTATAAGAGAGAAGTGAGATAACGCATATACTATAGTAAGCACGATGCCCGGCACCCAATAATTGGCCAAAAGACGATAGCCATTATTAATTATATTGTTACTATTCATACAGAAGATGTAACTGGTTGCCTGCCCCCAATCCATTGCTCCCATCATTCTTACTGGCAGGGCCTCCATGTGTTTGTGTCCCCTACACAAGGCCAATAATAGTTTTAGTGTGGACAGCTGATTCTGCCTTGGACAATGACTCATGGAGAGAGTAGTGCTGGGGGAAATAGAAAGGTTTGATTGAAAACATTGCACGGAAGGAATGCCCCTGTTTCTTTAGTTGGGTGCTGTGATGTCCAGGTATAGCAATTGGAACAAGTCAGGGGAAATAGGCAGTAACTCTCCTCCTTCTCTTTTACTTGTCTGCACAGCTAGAGGAGTAGGTAAAAATAGACCTGGCTCTGAAGGACAGGAAGACCGTGCCCATGTCTCCTTCTTTTTCATATGTTGAATAGAAACTGTAAGTAGATGACTGTAGTGCTGCCAGCCAGACAGTAGTAAGTGAGATCTCAGGACTTCATTTTAGGTTCAGAGGAAGCAGGAGCTACCTCTCCAGCCTAGAGCCTCAGTCATGGGCTCCAGCCAGCTGTAGTAGGGTTCCAGTCTGGGTCACGAGCATGTGCGTCAACAAGATAAGTAGAACTTTGATTCTTCGTGGCTATTCCTCAGGCATGGGGATCCCTGGGGAAAGGTGTTGCAGGTCCTTGGCCATAATAGCAGCACAATAACACAAATGTCTCCATCTCCTTATCAGCCTAGATACAATCTTCTTATTCAGCCTAATCAGGGAAATGAGGTATGTTTTACAGATATAGAATTTGCATATAACTGGTGATGAACTGTTCAAGACTTTAATTTTAACATGTTTTTGTGGAAGTAGTAAAAACTCTGGTTCTTTATTCTTTGCATAAAGGGTTAAATATAACTGTTTTCCTAATGTCTTAGTGTCGTCTCTATACGCAGCTGTAGTATCCATGTAGGACTGTATGTGGCTCCTCATTCTGTCTTTAATACATTGAGCTCTGAATATTCAGAGGGCTCATAGTGCCTGCTCATGAAGGTCAGGAGGTTTTGTCCTGTGAGGAAGAAACGTTGGGCCGGGAATCAGGAGCCCTCCTCTTGTCTATAAATGTTTATCCTATAGGTGGGAGGGATGCATAATTTGGTAGGGGCAGGAGCTAGACAGAGTGGGGTGGGGATTTGGGGACATTGAAATCTCCCTATAGTTAGGATTCAGGGAGCCAGGAAGAACACTTCCTAGGAGAACCCTGGAGGAGCTGAGATAGGACAAGAATGTGTGACCCTCTCAGCTGGAGAATAGAAAGGGGTTGGGGAAAATGTGCCTGGCTCTTTCTGATATTGCTTCTCCTTGCCCTTCCTTTCTCCCCAGAACCTTCTGAAAGAGCTTCACCTTCATCCAAGTCCTCGGGTCTTCCACCCCCAGCTTCTGGCCTGCCCTGACCTTGTTGATATACCCTATACCCTTCCCCTTTCCCCTTCTCTCATCTCCTGGGTCCTCCTTCTACAAAGCTGGGCAGGGAGCGCTGGTTCCAACAAAGCCAGATGCAAGTCTGTTGAATGCCACTTGGTTACATCTAGGATAAATAGTTTGAAAATTCATAGAGGAGGGTTCTTGTTTTCTAAATTTAATTATAGAAGGAGAAGCTAAACCTATAAACCAATAAGCAAAATTCCTTGACCATTCCTCTGTGGATCTATAGAAATCCTATCAATCAAAATGTCCTTTTAAAACTACCTGTTGCCCCTCTATTTTACTACTTTGTAAAATCAGCAGATCAAACCCGCAACTTTAAAATCAAAGAGAATGGGATAGAAAATATCAGAGTGGTTCATACATAATAAGAAAAAATAGTATTACATGAAAAGTTTGATTCAGGTAAATATATAGAATGGTATAAGCATATGGGTGGGGTTATAGGTTGATTGTATTTCTTGCTGTAGGTGGGTAGAACATCTTGCTCTTGGTGGGTAAAACATCTCAGAATTACTGAATTCTAGCAATTGCATCTGCTAGTGAACTTGGGGTCCTATATAGGGCTTCCTCTGGTCCTGGGAAGGTAGCTGAAATGTTTGGGTAATGTACTTTCCTGATAGAATTTATTATTGTATGGGAGCCAGGGTGAGTCTATAGGCTCATGGATAGAAACCTTAATCCTTTCAGTGAATAACCTATGACTTTAGATATGTCTATAAGTCCATTTGGCACTGAGAAGAGACTTTTTATTTCATTTTACATGAGAAAATTAAGAAATTGGAGAAACAGCCAATCTTCCTTTGAGGATGAGTGGATTCACCTGTGTGATCTCTTGTTTCTGTGAATGTGGCTATGGGTTATAAGTATGGCTTTTCTTGGTCTCTGCTCTTCCATCTGTCTCTAACCAGGGCCATGTCATAGCTTCATTGAACAATATCGTCTTTGTGATGATTAATTTTATGTGTCAACTTGACTGGACATAGGGTGCCCAGATTAAACATCGTTTCTGGGTGTCCATGAGGATGTTTCTGGGTGATATTAACATTTGAATCAGTGGACTCTGTAAAACTGATTGTTCTCCCCCATGTGGGTCAGCATTATCAAGGCCACTGAGGACTTGAATAGGACAAAAAGTGGAGGAAGGAATAATTCACCCCTTTTCTCCTGTCTTACTGCATGAGCTAGGACACCTCATCTCAACTTCTCAAGCTCTCGGACTAAGATTTATATCAAAGGCCTAACCAGTTAATTATTTCATAGGCTTTCCTGGGTCTCTGGTTTGCAGACTGCAGACTGTGGGGCGTCTTAGCCTCCATAATCACATGAACAAATATCTTATAATAAATTTCTTTTTATGTAGACAGAGATAGACACAGATTTAGACATAGATGCCTCCTACTAGCTCTGTTTCTCTGGAGAACCCCCACTAATACAGGCCTCAAGAAGTCATGTATGATCTATGCTGATGGCTGGTATAATTAAATTTGGTGGAAAAAGCCCCAAACATTTAGAAGTATCTGTCACATCTTCACTGTGGGGAGAAGCTTCACCATCTCATAGCTAGTTTGTGTTGTCTCTTCAAATACTAACTCTACTTGTTCTTTTATCTTTTGATCCTTTTCTGTCCTTATAATCACACTAAAAAATGTATTTAGTGAGAATTATAGATATAATTTATAATTCATGTCTCCTTAGGTCTACGGGTTTCCTATCCTAGGTACAATTGGCCATCTAGCACCAAGACCCTGATGGCACTCAGGCTCTCAAAATGATTTCCACCTGCACATAAAGCAAGGACATATAAGGGACTTGAGCATCCATGGACTATGGTACCCATGGTGAGGGGAGGGGTCCTGGAACTAATTTCCCACAGATACCAAGGGACAGCTGCAGTTCAGTCTGTGTTTCCCACTAATGAGTTATCAATTCATTATCCAAAAGTTTACTGTGTATATACCCCAAGAAGAAGGAATGGTGTTGTAAATGAGGCTCAGTTATGTAAGCCCTTCTAGGTGCATCCCCTGACACCAAAGACTCTGTGATTTGGATCTTCTGGTGGACAGTCAGCAAATTTACTCAGTATTATTATTAGCTTGTATCTCAGTGAGCTTTCTGCATTTTAGCAGCTTCCCCCGAGCCAAGTTTTCTCACAATCTTTCAATACAACATTCTAGCAATAGTTTGATTTATTTCTCTCCTTCCCACATGCTCAGACTTCTTAAAAGAATGGTTTCTACATTCACAACTTGGTTTTTCATCTCTTGTGTTAGTTAGAACAGAGGCTAAGTACACAGCTGTGACAGAGAGATCCAAAAATTCAGTGGTTTATATATTTAGAAGTTCTCTCCCTCATCTGAGCTGGGATGATTCCAAGGATTTGACCTAAAGAAGAGGAAGAAGGGAGTTTCTATTAGCAGAAAAAGGAAGAGGGAAGAGAAGAAGAACTTACTTCTATTTACTGGTTATGTCTAGCTTGAGATGTCAATGATATATCCAATGGAAATATGAGTAGGTATTTGGATAAATAGTTGGGAATTCAAAGGAGCAGTCCAGGCTGTAGATATGACTTGAGCACTCATCAGTTATAGGCCTTGATGATATCAGCAAGGGAAGAGTATGCATTAAAAAAAAGAGGAAAGGATCAAGGACCTGGCTTTGGGTCATTTAAAAATGCAGAGGTTGGGAAGATGGGAACATGAAGACAACTCATCCAGAGCATGAAAAGGGGCGACAAATAAGAAGCTAGTGGAAAATCAAGAGAGTGTGATGCGAAGAGTCAAAGGAAGAACACATGTTAGGGACGAAGGGAGAATCATGAGCCAACAAAGGTAGGGACTGAGACACAGCCCACTGAACACAGCTGTCAGGGGCAGACAGCGTATATTCAGAGCAGAGGTACAGCTGAGTGTTAAGAAGCATTCCCATCTTACTGATTCATTTACAGATATACCCTAGAGATCTTGTGGGTTGGGTTCTAGGCCACCACAGTAAAGCAAGACACAGTTTTGTTTTGTTTTTGGCTTCCCAGTGCATATAAAAGCTTTGCTTACACTATACTGCAAACTATTAAGTGTGCAATAGCATTCTGTCTTAAAAGGTGCATACCTTAATTACAAATACTTTATTGTTAAAAAAACCACTAATGATCATCTGAGCCTTCAGTGAGTTATGATTTTTTTTTTTTTGCCTTGATGTTGATAGCTGCTGACTAATCAGGGCATTAATTGAAGCTGGGATGGCTGTTGCAATTTCTTAAAACAAGACAACAGTGAAGTTTGGTGCATCAGGTGACTCCTCCTTTCAGGAAAGATTTCTCTGTGGCGTGCAATGCTACTTGATAACATTTTACCCATAGTAGAACTTCTTTCATAACTGGAGTCAATCCTCTCAAACCCTACTGCTGATTTATCAAGCAGGTTCCTATAATGTTCTCCATCCTTTGATGTCATTTCAACAATGTTCTCAGCAACTTCACCAGGAATAGTTTCCTTCTCAAGAAACTACTCTTTGCTCATTCATATAAAGCAACTTCTCATTCATTAAGATTTGAGCATAAGATTGCAGCAATTCAGCCACATCTTCAGGTTCCACTTCTAATTCTAGTGGTTTTGTTACTTCCACCACATTTGCAGTGACTTCCCCCATCGAAGACCTGAACCCTGGGGTGACCGAGTAACCAACAATACTTTGAAAGGGATCTTTTATTCTGAGTAGTAGGTCTCCACAATGGGCTCAAAATGTTATAGACTACTATGCTATAATTTAAATTTTGTTTCATTGACAGAGAACAGAGTAGATGAGCATCATTTTTTTTTTCTTTTTTTGAGACAGACCCTCAAGCTGTCACCCTGGATAGAGTGCTGTGGCATTACAGCTCACAGCAACCTCCAATTCCTGGGCTCAAGCGAGTCTCTTGCCTCCGCCTCCCAAGTAGCTGGGACTACAGGTGCCTGCCACAACGCCCAGCCATGTAATATAATGAAAAAGTTTGAAATATTATAATTACCAAACTGTCACATAGAGACACAAAGTGAGCATGTGCTATTGGAAAAAGTGGCATGGACGACTTGCTCAACACAGGATCGCCACAGACCTTTAACTTATTAAAAACCAAAACAACATCTGTAAAGTACAATGAAGTGAAATACAATAGAAAGAGGTGCCAAAACAAAGTAAAATTTCAGGACCGACCATATTTATTATGCCAAGGGGAACAGGTAGGCCCTGGAACCTGAGTCACATAACATGGCTGTTTTTCTTCTCTGGGACATGACTGTTGCTTCCTGACCTTCACATTGAGATGAGATCCATTAGCCAGAATCCTTGCTCCTTATTCAAAATTACATAGATAGAAACTGTTGTAATTGTTACCATCTTATAACAGGATATTAAGCAATCCCCTTGGAGTCTAATCAATAGTAGCTAATCAAATCTTATATTTGCATATTAGCCATTGTATGGAAAATGTTGTAATTCTGTTCAGCACCTCCGTTATTGCCTATGTAAGCATTCCTCACTTTTCCCTACACTTATAGCACCAATCTCCATTTTTTGCTGCCCCTCACACTTCACACTGGAATAAACTCTTTTAACTGGATCCTGACCCTTTTGATTATTTTGGATTAACAGAGGTAGAGGTATTCCTGTATTTTTTTCAGTCTTTGATTGAACAAAAATTGAATATATAAAATGTGTCTTATATGCACAACATATTCTTTTAGGTAGATAATCAAAAAACAGCATTTATGGCTCGGTGCCTGTGGCTCAACGGGCTAAGGCGCCAGCCACGTACACCTGAGCTGGCAGGTTCAAATCCAGCCCAGGCCCGCCAAACAACAATGATGGCTGCAACTAAAAACAATGGCCGGGCATTGTGGCGGGCGCCTGTGGTGGGAGGCTATGTGGGAGGCAGAGGCAAGAGACTCGCTTGAGCCCAGGAATTGGAGGCTGCTGTGAGCTGTGATGTCACAGCACTCTATCCAGGGTGACAGCTTGAGGCTCTGCCTCAAAACAACAACAAAAAAATAGCATTTATAAATCAAGCCACTTGCCTTAGAGTCAATGCTGTTTCTCTTCAAAGGTCCTCTCTTCTCACTTCTTCACAATCTGTGCCCTCCATTTACTGGACACACCATGGTGGCCAACCAGGGAAAGACCTGAAAGATAGAATTGTAGGATAAAACAATGGGAAACAACACAAATCAACAAAGATGTCTGGCCACGTGTCGAATGGGGAAAATGCACAAAATTCTAGTGGTGACTCTGCTGCATTGAACATCCTCTCTGGGTTTTGTGGATCAGAGTGTAACTGCCAAGAGGATTCATTGCAACAAGTGTGTGCAAGCCTTCCCTCCCAGTGATTCACTTTGAAGCGGAACAATGGCATAAATTAGCAAAATCAGCTTTCAAATTGCTACATATGATTATGCTTGTATTAAAACGGCGTGCCCATGTTTGTGTTAAAATGAGCTCACTCACTCTGAGCAGCACATTTCAGCATGGCATCGGGAGCCTGTTGCCAGGAGGGCACCAGGGAGGCAGTAACAACGGGACATCAAAATCCACCAGAGAAAACCCACACGGAGAGTTAAAAAGAGATAGGTGGCAAATGGGTCACCAATGAAGGGGACGGAAGCCTGCAGGTCTGGCAAAGTCTCAGTCACTAGCTGTGTGAACACAGATGCATTGCTCTTCCTTTCTGAAGTGCAGTGAGGTATCTGGACGAGATAATCTCTAAGATCTTACATTTTACAACTCAAGTCTCCCAAATTTGCAAAAATATTCACTTTGTTGATAATTAAGAAGTGCCTTTCCAGTTCCACTGTTAGTTTTGACCCAGATGCATGAATTACTAAAGGTGTCGATGATTTTATCCTTGTAAGCCACTTTCTTAAAGAAAAGTCATGTATTTAGGAACTCAGAAACCACAAGTGCATGCAGCCTTACAGCCTTACAGATGTAGAGGCCTAATAACATAGGGCCATTTGCTGCCTCTGATCTACATGCTCAGGAAGATTTGTGCACCATGGGCCTGGCCAGGGCAAGACAATGGGAAAGTTGATGTTAGGAATGAAAGCATTCTGTTACTCAGCTCCAATAAAATAAACAAACAAACAAATAAGTTAGCAGATGCGCAGGCGCAGCCCCATGGCACAGATCTGACAGTGACCCTTCTCCTAAAGTGTCCAAGCATGCAGCTGCCTTTTTCCCTTCGTGATTTCTTTCCCATCCTTCCAAATTAATTCTTGGCATGTTTAGTGGATGAATGTTGTTGGACTTCCATGCTGGGCTCCACATCCATTGTCTAGACTTGGATATAACACAGTGGACTCATTGTTTTAAAATAAATAAATGAAATTGATTAGAACTCACATCAAGCTACTCCAGCACATCATTCTATGGTGGAAACGGAGAGCCTACTCAAGATTTATTCTTGAAAAATAAATCAGAATATATAAATACCATCCTGTGGGTCCAATGCCTTTTAATCAAGTGCAATAGCAATGCTTGACACTGTATCGCCTTTAACCATGTACGAAGCACTTGCCGTATATTATGCTGTGTGAGCTCCGCAATAAACCTGTATTATTTGTAGACCAGAAACCAAATATTATGGCAGTTGATTTGGGCCTGCCGTCTTTCTCCCTTCTGGGTTCTTTATGATAACCCCATAAATTTCAGGACACCAAAAGATAAGATTGGAGCTTGAACAAAAGGTTTTTCTGTCAAATAGCCAGAAATCTCCCACGCTGCTGCCATCTCTGCCTGAGGGTGGGTCTCTCCAGTCATGCAAAGAGTTGCTAACTGCGGACCTGCGTTTTCTTTAAACACTGGGTGGGGCGGGGTGATTACAGAGCTCTTGCCTTTTGTACTAGATCATCAGGAACAAACATACCTGGTGACATCCAGTCTTTACTCTCATATGTCCCCTAGGATATTGAAGGGAAGGTTTCTTCCTGCTCTTTCATAGAAATATAGGACAGCAAGATTTTTGAACAAAGGCTTTCGATGGGAGGTTAATAGATGATACCTGCTCTTCTTTTGTTCAGCAGACATGTAGCCTATTTTGTAGGGACAATCACATACATAAATGGATCTCCATGTCCTTCCTAGATGACAGTCACACCTTGCTAGTTTATCCCCTGTCTAAGGAGGAAGAGAAGTGATGGTCATCTGATGGTGCGGATCTCAGGCCCTTGCAGGTTCTCAAAGTCAGGGATTGACTCCTCCAGATTCACACATTGACAAGTAGTGAAGTTGGGATTGGAATCCCTACTTCTCGACTCTGAGTTTTACTCTGCCATACATTCACAAACCACAATTATAAAACGTATTAGGCCAATTTTTAGGCATCATTTGAGCTTTGGATGTAACCAGGTTCAAGGTAAGCTCAACCGCTGGACTCCAATGTTAATAAGCCCATAACTGGCCTTCTTTGCTTGCGCTATTTTAACATTGGTTTCTCGGTTCTTGCGAGTGAATTCTCATAATTATATATGAGCCTTCCAATTCTGCAGACAAGTGGGTACCTTACAGCAATGACAGTCATGCCCTGATGGTAAACTGTGTGCTGAATACCCTGCATACATATTCACATACCCTCAAAACAATGAAGCAGATGTTACTATTGTCCTCATTTCCAAGATGAAGAAACTGAGGCACAGAGGGGTTAATCCCCAAGATTATGTATCCAGTAAAATTCACAGCCAACCTTCAAACCCTGTCAGTCAGATGCCACAGTCTCCACCGTAATTGCTTTGCCACACAGACTCCTGTGTGTGTTGTAAGTGTGTCTGAACTGTGGTGTTAAGTGGTAGGCTACCAGAGAAACAGCGGGAGCTTCTATTAGTCATTTTCTCCAGAGTAGACTCTGATATCAAGATGCCCAGACACAGAACTCTGTGTTCTCACTGTGCTGAGAACTCCTTCCAGGGAGAGTGGAGACTGAGCTCCTGGACCACATATCACAGCAAGGGAACTTGGGGACTTTCAGAAAGTGGTGAATCATAGCACCTGTCATCAAACAGGAAGTCTGGGTGAAATGAGAGAAGGATTTTTTTTTTTTTGAAGCAGAATCAAGCCCAGAAAAGGCAAAAAGGATTAAATTGACAGGTGGGCCAGCCAGGCTCCCTTGCTCCCACCCTGTTCTCCAAGTCCTCGCCTTGGCCATCTGGTGACCATAGTGATGTTCAGCAATGAGGTATTTCCAGGATGAGTTGTTGAACTTAATCATCTGACCTCGTATGTAACATATTTTATATCATTCATTGTCTATTATGAGTCACGTAGCACGTTTCCCAGTTTTTCACTATTAGCAATGCCACAAAAAACATATTTCAGAAACTTCCCAATTGTTTCCTAAGTCTAACTTCCTTGGAGAAGACTAATTGGGTAAAAGTACACACTGTTAACTCCGGGAACATATTGCCAGATCATCCTTCAGAAAGCTTATTAGGCAACTCTTCCACTAGCTGGTTATGTAAATACACATTTTATATACATTTACAGTATTTACCAGCTTTTTTAATCTTTGAAAATATGACAAATGAAAACATCTGATTTTAATTTGGAGGTTTTCCTAGAGAGATTGTTCCTATGTTAGCAATTGGGCCATTGGACATTTAAACATTTTTTTCTCTTCTTGTCTGGCAATAAATCTGCTAGGTTATACTATGATTGTAAATGACACAATCCCAATAAACAAGAGATCTATTGGATCTAAGAGACGGTGGGTGTGTTTGTTTTTAGGCAAATCTAGATCTAGGATCTCAAACAACTGTACAATCACACAATGTCTCTCTCTATGTCTCTGTCTCTTTCTCTCTCCCCTCATTTCTCTTCTTAGATTTCCCCCATGTAGTAGCAAAAGCGACTCTAGCCTTACATGGTCCTTGCAGCTAGTGATTCCAACAAGAAAAGGTGGAGGAAGTGGTGGCGGTGGGGATATAAGCAATTATACTATAAAAGGAACCAAAGAAGATTACTCACTGGGAACATACCAACCCCTGGACTAATCGGAGTCTCTCAGGGTCACATATCCATTCTTATATGACAGAAAGTAGAACCATGTCATTAACAGTTTCAACCGGCAGCAAAACATATTCTCCCAAAGGAAAGTTATACAAAAAAAAAAAGGAAAGGATACGAGGCTGGCAAAACAAAACGTGACCACTAAATTATTCTTTTCCATTTAAAGATGAAGTATTCATCTTTATATTGATTTGGAAGAGCTCTTTACATATTAAGAACATTAGCATTTGTAATATGCTATATAAATTCCATATGTTTTGTTTTGTTTTGTTACAATTTGTCACTTGTGTCACTTTTTAATGCAGATTAATATGAGGGTACAGATGTTAAGGTTACATTGTTTTCATTTCTGAGGTAAAGTTTAAGTTGTAGTTGAGCCCTTCACCAAGGGATTGTGATGAACACTCTCACATTGTGCACATTGGGTGAGATCCCACCAATCGCCTTCCCTCTTTTCATCTTCTCCATCTCCTCTCCCCTCTCCCTCGCTAGACTATATTTGTGTTTTTTCTTGGGCGTGTAGTTGTTTATATATTAGTTTCATATTAGTATGGCTGAATAGTACTCTATGGTATACATATACCACAGTTTGCTAATCTATTCATGAGTTGATGAGCACTTGGGTTGTTTCTACATCTTGGAAATTGTGAATTGAGATGCAATAAATAATTTGGTACAAATGTCTTTGTGGTAAAATGATTTTTGTTCTTATGGGTAACAAAAGTAGCAGGATTCCAGGATCAAATGGAAGTCTACTTTTAGTTATCTGAGAATTCTCCATACTTCTTTCCATAGAGGTTGTATTACTTTGCAATCCCACCAGCAGTGCAAAAGTCTTCCCTGCTCTCCACATCTATGCCACCATCAGCAGATTCAGGACTTTGTTATGTAGGCTAATCTCACTGGAGTTAGGTGATATCTCAGAGTCATTTTGATTTTCAATTCTCTGATGATTAGAGATGATGAGCATTTTTTCATGTGTTTGTTAGCTATTTTTTATCTTCAGAGAAGTTTCTATTCAAATCTCTTGCCCACTTATAAATTGGGTTGTTTACTCTTTTCTTATTGATTGGTTTGAGTTCTCTGTAAATTATAGTTATTAGCCCTTTATCAGATTCATGGCATACAAATATCTTCTCCCATTCTGAAGGTTGTCTGTTTGCTTTAGTTGTGGTACCCTTAGCTGTGCAGAAGTTTTCTAGTTTGATCACATCCCATTTATTTATTTCTGGTCTTGCTGCAATTGCCAAGAGGGTCTTCTTCATAAATTCTTTTCCCAGACCAATTTTGTCAAGCTTTTTCTCTATACTCTCTTCTAGAATTTTTATTGTTTTGTGTCTTAAATTTAAATCTTTTATCCAAGGAGAGTCAATTTTTGTCAATGGTGAGAGGTACAGATCCAATTTCACTCTTCTACGTGTGGCTAACCAGTTCTCTCAGCATCATTTATTAAATAGGGATTCTTTTCCCCAGTGCATGCTATTGTTCGATTTATCAAAGATTGGATGGTAGTTTGTGGCTGGGTTCATCTCCAGATTCTTTATTCTATTCCATAGAGCTATATCTCTATTTTTGTGCCAGTAACATGCTGTTTTGATCACTGTAGACTTGTAGCATAACCTGAAGTCTGGTAACATGATTCCTCTAGATCTGTTTTTATTTCTAAGAATTATATTGGCTATTCAGGTTTTTTCCTGGTTCTATATGATTTGAAGTACTTTTTTTCTCAATTTCTTCAAAGCATGACATTGATGCTACCTAGATTGCTTTAGGTAGTATGGACATTTTATTGATATTGACACTTCCCAGACATGAGCACGGTATGTTCTTCCATTTGTTAACATCTTCTTTTTACATAGATCTTTCACATCCTTTGTTAGATATATTCCTAGGTATTTAATTTCCTTTGCAGCTACTGTGAAAGGTATTGTATCTTTGATTTTTCTCAGCTTGACTGTTATTGCACATATGAAAGCTACTGATTTGTGAACATTGATTTTGTATTAGAGACATTATTATATTTCTCGATTACTTTTAAGAGCTTTTCAGTTAAGCCCCTGGGGTTTTCCAGGTATAAGACCATGTCACCTGCAAAGAGCAAGAATTTGAACTACAGTGTCCCCATTTGAATACACTTGATCTCCTTCTCTTCTCTGATTGCATTGGCTAGGACTCCAGCACTGTGTGGAATAGCAGTCGTGATAGTGGGCATCATTGTCTAGTTCCAGTTCTAAGTGAAAAAGCTTTCAGTTTTACTCCATTCAATAGGACATTGGCTGTGGGTTTTTTGTAGATGGCTTCTATCAGTTCAATTCCATTCACTTATTTGCCAACCATATTCTGAATTCTATTTCTGACGTTACAATCATTTCTCTATGGGTGGTGTTTTCTGCTGTTACCTCCCTTGTAATCTCTTGGGAGAGCTGATCTGCTCTGATTTTTCATGTTGCCAGAATTCTTCTGCTGGCTCCTCATGAGTATTTTCAGCATTTTTAAATATTAATTATACTTTTTTTCCTAAATAGTTACTGAGTGATAACCTGATTGGGGGCCCTTAGAGAACACCACACAGACCTATTTGGCAACAAAAACAGACAAGGTGAGACCAGATCTACCAGAAACTAGAACTAACCACCTCTTCTCCAATGAGCTGGAACTTGTGCTCGTGGCCCTTCGCCCACAGTCTTGCACAGCTCCCTTTCAGGGCTGCACTACGAGGGTTACTGAGGACCAGCCGAGCTTAGATAACACAAACTAATTCTGTCCTGGTGTCAGCCTGTCCTCTGCCCAATTGAAAGGAGCTACAATATTTCACTGGATTTCCTGCTGTAAAAGGTTTAAAATGTTTTCATATAGTAAACGAGAAAATATCATGAATGGTATGTCAATCAGGTTGATAAAATATCTCAGATTGCATGTGAAGCCCCCACACTGTACCCCATGGTTGAACTAATGTACACAGCTATGATTCAATAAAAA
>CAUYON010178688.1:0-18361 GCA_963573935.1 Arctocebus calabarensis
TTTATATAGTGATCAAGGAAATGCCATGAAGGATATCTGTAACAGTATGATCAAAATATTTCTGAATGTATATGAATCGTGCCCTGTGATTGCACCAATGTACATAATTATGATTCAATAAAATTATTAAAAAAAAAAAAAGCTACGTATCTCTTAAATATGATGCTTAAGATGCAATTTGATTTGTAAATAAAGGAGAAGACTGAATTTCTCTGGGCAATTGGAATATAAATATTCCTCTGAACCCTGAGTGTTACTGAAATTATAGTTTGGAAAACTAATAGCTGCAGTCAAATGCTTTAGAAAATGTTTTTCATCTTAAAAAGGACTTCAATACTGTCATTTTTTCCTAAAGACAAAGTTACATATTTGTGTATGCTTAAAGAATTTGAAGATCAGAAAGATAAAAATGTAAATGGATTGGTCATAAAATACAAATGTGAAACTCAAAAGGGTAGTTCATTAATCAGAAAGAGGGTTCAGCAACAACTTATCCCTCACCTTCTCATTTAAAACCATCTATTTCTAGCTGCTGGTAAGCTGAACCCGGTGCTAGAAGAAGAGACAAAACTAAGCAAAGATAAAAATGGTCTTTGTCTTTTAAAGAACTATTATCCAAAAGGAATATATCCATCTATTCATTGAACATATATTAACCGAGCACGTACTATGAGTAAGAAACTCTGATGTCACCAAGAATTCATAGATAGCCAGGCGTGGTGGCTCACGCCTGTAATCTTAGCACTCTGGGAGATTGAGGCCAGTAGATTGCTTGAACTCATGAGTTCAAGACCAGCCTGAACAGAAGCAAGACTCCATCTTTAAAAATAGCTGGGCATTGGGCAGCGCCTGTGGCTCAAAGGAGTAGGGCCCCGGCCTATGCCGGAGGTGGGGGGTTCAACCCAGCCCCGGTCAAAAAAAAAAAAATAGCCGGGCATTGTGGCAGACGCCCATAGTCCCAGCTACTTAGGAGGCTGAGGCAAGAGGATCGCTTGAGCCTAAGAGTTTGAGGTTACTGTGAGCTGTGACACCATGGTACTCTACCAAGGGCAACAGAGTGAGACTGTCTCAAAAAAAAAAAAAAATTCACAGACATATAAGATGATGTCTTTTCCTCAATGCTTTCTCATTTGGTTTGGGAGATGGAAGTGTAAATGAATCAATGGTGGCATTAAAGAAAAGGTAGAGCTAATTGCCAAGAGTTAATTCTACTCAGAACATGAATCATGGCAGTTGTGTATCTTTTCCTAAATGTGACATTGAGTAAAGTTTTCACAGAGCTGTGAAAGTGCAAGGCAAGTTTTGGGAATGGCAAATGATTTGATATGAAAGAGATACAGAATTAATTATGATGGATTATGGGAAGTGAGATTGTAAAAACAACCCTTAGCTTTATTGCATTTCCCTCACTCTGGTAATTTATCCCTATTAGGCAGGTACAAGAAAACTATTAGCAATTGTCTTAGACTGTTTTGTGTTCCTATAACAGAGTATCTGAGACTGGGTAATTTATAAAGAATAGAAAGTCATTTCTCATAGTTCCAGAGGCCAAGAATCCCACAAAAAGGTGTTGACAGGTATCTCTGCTTCCAAGATGGCACTTTAAATTCTTTGTCCTCTGGAAGGAGGAAACACAATGTCCTCACATGACAGAAGAGTAAAAAAACCAAAAACTGCCTGGAGCTTCTTTT
Source organism: Arctocebus calabarensis (assembly GCA_963573935.1). Classification (NCBI taxonomy): domain Eukaryota; kingdom Metazoa; phylum Chordata; class Mammalia; order Primates; family Lorisidae; genus Arctocebus; species Arctocebus calabarensis. The sequence continues at coordinate 1,692 of CAUYON010178688.1, forward strand.
ATAAGGTCTTTAATCCCATTCATGAGGAAGGGGCCCTTTTGGCCTAATCACCTCTTAAAGGATCCATCTCTTAAGACAATCGTCTTGGTAACACCTCCATTTTGGGGGGTACCCATTCAAGTCATAGCACCAACTTAGAATCACAGGACATAAAAAGGGCGTTTGAGTCATACTTTCAAGATATAAAATGTAAAAACAATAAGAAGAAACAGGAAATCTTCATCAACTTTTGGGTAATTATACCCCAAACTACAGAAATGAAATGAAAGAAAGCCAGATGAACTTACCAGAGAGGAAAAGGCTCTGACTAGATACCTTAGTTAAGGAGGTGGGGTGCTACATGGTAGCAGTAAACACTTGACCTCTATGGAAGTCTAGAAAGTAATAGTCAGAGGCACCAATTACAGTGGAGGCTGAAGGCTGGAAAGAGGGACTTTGAATAGTACAAAAGAGCTTTATACAGTTTGGTCTATACCTCCACGGACTGTGATCAAATAACCACTCTTCCCCAACCAATGGACATCCCAGGAAGTCTTCTGTAGAAGACATTGAAACTGAAGCAGAGAGGCTGCAGATACCTTAGATGGAGGAGCCACAGGGCCCTGAAAATGAGAGGCTCATGGGGAAGTCTGTACACTGAATCATGAATTCCCAGTGCCTCCTTACCCAGTCCCAGAAGAGGCTTATTATCACTCACTCCCGACATAGGCAGCAGATTGTCTAATTCCCTAGAGAAACAAATACTTCTGAGAAACAGCTATCAGTAGTAACATTTGGGGTCTCCAATGAAATGGTTGGCTGTCTATCCAATTACCTGACCTTATGAAAGTTCATTAATCCACAAACCCTCGTCTTGTCCATAGAGCACACAACCAGTTTCTTCCTACCTCATTTTCAGTATGAATAAACAGTCAAGGGCCACATGACATCTGAGGAAGAACTCCACATTGAACTACGGAAATCAACCAAATACACACAGAGAAAACAAAGACAATTAAGAAAAAAGTGAAAGGAATCAGAGGAAATCAAAGGAAAAAGAGATAAGGGAGCAGAAGACAATTTCAAAGGGACTATAATTAATCCTCAGAGAGAAGAGATGCGAGCCATGCACTCCTCCTTAGCACAGCGCTGGAGGATGTGCTCCTTCAAAAAGAGGGGGTAAACCTAAGCAGATGATGACATGAGATGGGACTCAGGAGAAACAGGTTCCAGCACTTATAAAAGAAACAGGAAATATCTAGCATGATGGCTGTCCGCAAATGAGAGCTTCCAAGTGGCCTAAAGAAAAGATGCTCAAGATTGTATTGGAGTAACAGGTTGAAAGAAATTCGGAAAAAAATATATAAATTGATCAATTTTTATGATCTGCTGGATGCTGGGGAAAACTGTATGGAGAGGTATTTTAAGGAATTGTTGGGGTTGTATGTAGGCTTCTCCAGATGGTCAAAAACCAAACATAATAAACACAAAGTAATTATGAAACCAAAACAGTTGCATAAGAAAGGAAATGCAATCATACTGTGTGATACCTGGTTTGGCAGAGAAGAACATTTATATCATCAAAATAATAAAAACACTCTGTGGCTTTTTAAAAAGTTAAATGTGATTAAAATAGGAAAATGAATTAAAATCCTTATCTGTCATAATAAAAAGTCAATAGATAGTGTCTAAATTTACATGCATTATTTAAAAAAAATATACTTCTAAAAAGAGAATAAATTAGCTATCAGAGTTAAATGTATTTGCCTCCAGGGAACAGGGTAAGATGTGGGGGAAGGAGCTAACAGACTTTGGTCATAAGCTTTTTAGCACAATCATACTCTTAAAACTATTTGCAAGTAAATTTTTGATTAAAAGAAAGAAAAAAAAAATTAGATAGCACCCTGTACCAGACAGGGTTTCATGTAAACCATCTTTCTGTCATCCTCTATAACTGCAAGTGGTGGGTAGAGACAGCACCTGAGTCTATAGTGGCTTCACCCTATGGAGATCCCTTGGCATTGTCCCAAGAGACTAGTGTCATTCTCTGTGTTCTTTTTTATATCTTCCCAATCAGAGCCAATCCACGTCTTGATTCCTTTTATTCTTGCACCGTCCTACTCCTTTCCTAACTTGTCTCCATCCCTCTATTTTCATCACCATGCACCTACTCACCTAGTACTCTTAGTGCAAAGTGTTTATATAGGATTGGCCTACCCAAGGAGACAATAGGTATGCACTGGTCTGCACCTCGATTTCAGCTAGCCAAATTCTGATTGCTTGACTGTTTTTTCTCCAAGAAATAGAAAGCTGAGGAGAAAACTAGAAAAGGAAAATAAAAACTCATTATGTAAATAAAATTCTGTATTAAGGAGACAGAACATTAAATATGCAGTGATGAGGTATGGAAAGAGGGATTGCAGCAACCAATTAATTACCCTTTGCATTGAAATGAAGTTTAGTTCTAAGGTGTTTAAGTGAATGTTAATTGTATACTTGTTGTAATAACTAACGTTTTACATTGTGCTTACAATGTACCAGACATTGTCTAAGCACTTCATATGTGTTAATGTAGCTAATGCTCACCATCCCATCCATACAATGTAAGGACTATTATTATACCCAGTCTCAGAGAGATTAGGCCAGAGGGGTTGGGCAATTTGTCTGAGATCACAAAGCTTGTGACAGAGCTAGGATTCTAACCTAGTTTTAAAAAATACAACACAACAAAAACAAAAACACTAAACTCTATAGTCAGAAGTCTCAAGAAACAGTGATCAGATTGAGGGCATAGTATTTCCAGGCCAAGACTGGAAAGTACGCTAGAGGAGCAGAGCCTGAGTACTGGCTTCTGGAGGGGTTTCAATCACAGTCAGACTGACAGGAGTGCTCTTCACTGCAAGCGTTACTCTGTGATCTTGGGCAGGTGGGCTGGGCTACTTGATCACTCCTTTGATTTTCCCTGTTCTGTGGTATTTTTGTTCCTTTGTTTTTGTTGTCTTTAAGGGCAGCCTAAGGTCTACCAAGGGTAGAGGAACATGGGTGGCCCACAGAGGGCCTTCAGGTGAGCAGCTCTGGTCAGAAAGAAGAAAAGACTTTATGCAAAACAAGACTGTCCACATCAGCTCAGATTACATCATTGATTTCAGGACCCAGCTTTCTCTTTGTATAGTCTCTTTCTCAAGGTCAACTGCCAATGATCATCTGGAAGGTGAGGGGGCTGCTCCCAACCATCCCACAGGCCCTTAGGCTGTAATGATTGGAGATTCTGGAACCATTACTGGTACAGAGATTAGCCATCAATCCAGAGAAAATGGGATCATTGCAATTCAAGAGGAGTTATTATCTTGATTTCTATAATGTGTCCTTTCTGATATCATATTAGCATATTCTGACAGAAAATTTAACACCATATTCCTTCCAGAAAGAGTGACCAATCACTCTAGTCTGGGAACTCCAGTCTTTAAGAGACAGTTATTGTCAATGTGTTTTAAAATAAATATGCCCAAATGCTCATAATCCTTAATCATCAGAGAAATGCAAATCAAAACTACTTTGAGATATCATCTAACCATAGTAAGATTAGCCCACGTCGCAAAATCCCCAAACCAGAGATGTTGGCGTGGATGTAGAGGAAAGGGAACACTTCTACACTGCTGGTGGGGATGCAAACTAATACGTTCCTTTTGGAAGGATGTTTGGAGAGTACTTAGAGACCTAAAAATAGGCCTGCCATTCGTCCTATAATTCCTTTATTAGGTATATATCCAGAAGATCAAAAATCACATTATAACAAAGATATTTGTACCAGAATGTTTATTGCAGCCCAATTAATAATTGCTAAGTCATGGAAAAAGCCCAAGTGCCCATCGACCCATGAATGGATTAATAAATTGTGGTATATGTACACCACTGAATATTATGCAGCCTTAAAGAAAGATGGAGACCTTACCTATTTCATGTTTACTTGGATGGAGCTGGAACATATTCTTCTTAGCAAAGTATCTCAAGAATGGAAGAAAAAGTATCCAATGTACTCAGCCCTACTAGGAAACTAATCTATAGCTTTCATATGAAGGCTATAACCAAACTATAGTACAAGAATATGGGTAAAGGGGCAAGGGAGGGGAGGGGGGAGGATGAGTAGAGGGAGGGTAATTGGTGGGGCCACACCTATGGTGCATCTTAGAAGGGTACAGGTGGAATTTACTAAATGCAGAATGTAAAGTTCTTAACACAATCACTAAGAAAATGCTGTGAAGGCTATATTAACCAGTTTGATGAAAATATTTCAGATTATATATGAAACCAGTACATTGTACCCCATGATTGCATTAATGTACACAGTTATGATTTAATAAAGAAACAATAAATAAAAATAAATATGCCCAAGTGAGAGTCATAAGACATTTATGATTTGAAAAAAACTCACTAGTCCAGAAAGAAAAGGGGAAGAAGAGGGGAAGGGGAGGTGAGGGGAGGAGAAGGGGGAGGCCGGGAGGAAGGAGGAGATTTGGCGGGACTTCATCTATTGTGCATAATGCAATGGTACATTTTGAAACTATTAAGAGTATAAATGTCTTACCACAGCAAATAAGTGAGATGTTGGTTATGTTAACAAGTTTGATGTAAGCTCTCCACATTGTATATAAAATTAGCACATTATATTCCATAAATGCATTAATGCACACAATTATGTTTTAATAAAAAAAAGTCAAAAAATTTGTAAGGGTTTAATATATATAAAAAAATCACCTGTTGTTGAAAACAAAAAATTATCAGTCACAAAATATATCAAATCATTATAAGAGAATCCCACTGCATTACCTAAGAGTTTTTATGTATACATTGCTCATTACTCTAATAGGAATTCCACGGGTAAATACCTCATGTATCAAAACAAAATCCAATGGAATTTCCAAGTAGTATGGATGGGGGGCAACACTGTACTGAGTAACAGTAGACCAGAGTTTTCTACCCTTATCACTCTTGACATTTGGGACTGAATAATCCTCTCCCACGGGGAGTTGTGCTATGCAACTGGATAGGATGTTTAGCAATATCTGTGGTTTTATCCCACAGGATGCCAGTAGCCCCCCTCCACCCTAAATTGTGACAACCAAAATGTCTCCACTCATTGTGAAATTCCCCTGACTTGGAATGATTGCAGGAGACATAAAGAATATACCAGCTGCTATCAGGTATAGATCTTTAGATTCTAAACTTTTATTTCTGTACAGCAAATTTACCTGATAGCTATGTAACTTTCACAGATTCCTTCATTAATGACAGGAAACAAGGTTTCACAGGCCTTGAGCACTGGGAAAACCCGAGACAGGGCCTTTTTACATGTAATTTCTGTTTTGTTTTCACTGACAATGAAGAGAAAGGATAAGAAATACAACTTTGGTTGGCTGGCTATTTCTTATAAATTGCAAAATTGCTCTGACAAGTAGATGGAAGAACATCATGAAACACAAAGCAAAAAGATAAAACAGGAAGAAGGTGGCATTTCATTGAGGAAGGTGGTCTGTCTAATGAAATAGAAGCATAGAAAAAAATTCAGCATAAATACAAGCTCAGTAGCTATGTGTGTCAAGTGAAGAAGGTGATGTGCTAGTTTTTATTTCTCTTTGGTTACTAAATCATGGCATAACAAGTGACTAATTAGCTATACATCATTAAAGCTGTTTAGGAATGTTTCTGAAAGGACTTCACATATTCAACCGATAGAAAACACCCTTAGGAAAAAAATTACAACTGAGTTACTGAGGCATTTGTCACAGGCTCATCTTAGAGGAAGCAAAAGCATTATAGAAGTAGTACTGCCTTCAACCCAGCACAGAGGAATCTGAAATTATAATCTTTATTCATAATTCATATAGCACTTATAATCAGAGATGCTCAAAAAACTTAGAGATAATTAAAAATTTGTTGGGAGCTTTCATATATGCTTATGATGTGATGAATAACATAATTATTTCCCACAGAGAGAGACTAGGGCATTGGGGGAAGCAGTGGATACATATGCAGTAAGTCTGACTTGAAGTCTGAACTTCAGATAGGACTTGAACCTCACTACTCATAGTGTAGTCCCTGAACCAGCAGCATCAGCACCACGTGGGAGTTGGGGAGAAGCAGCTCAGTCCTTACCCCACACCTATGTGATCAGAATTTACATTTTAACAAGATCCCCAGGTAATCATCATGCTGATTAAAGTTTGAGAAGCAGCGCTCTAAAGGGTTCAATTTTACCATTTAAGACCTTATTTTATAGACTCCTTTTCTTTCCTTTTTTTGTAGAGACAGAGTCTCACTTTATCACCCTCAGTAGAGTGCCAGTTTCTGGGATTAGGCGATTCTGTTGCCTCAACCTCCCAAGTAGCTGGGACTACAGGTGCCCACCACAATGCCTGGCTATTGTTTGGTTGCAGTTCGACTAGGGCCGGGTTTGAACCCGCCACCATCAGTATATGGGGTCGGCACCCTACTCACTGAGCCACAGGTGCCACCTTATAGACTCTTTTGTGGTAACCAAGGAAAACACTTTTTTTCAAAATATCCTTTCTAGAGCTTCTTGGAAAATATGAACAATATCTTTTAAAATGAAGCTCTGATATTCCAGGGATAGTGCATTACATACAAAAAGTGACAACAGAAAACTAAATAGAACTAGAATAACAATAACTAAGTCAGTGGTTCTCAACCTTCCTAATGCCATGACCCTTTAATACAGGTCCTGTGGGTCATGATCCACAGGTTGAGAGCCACTGAACTAAGTGAAGCCATCATTGTGGATATTCTTCAAAGGAAAGGTATTTCTAGTTGGATAATTACTATGGAGCAAGAAATCTATCTGACAAGAAACAACAAGGGCCATACTACAAGCTCAAAGTAGAATCTGTCTGTGACCAGTTACCATACCCAAGGTAGATACTGATCATAATTTCTTTACAGTGACAAGTTTCAGTTTTTTCATGCAAATATACAAAATGCTATGCTAGTATCAACAAATAACCAAAACTAAGATGGTCCCTTAAAACAAAAAGGGCACTATATATTTTATTTTTAAAGTTTCTATTTCTTTTCTATTTTTGTTTCCTTTTTTCCTCTTAAGAGTTTAAGACAAGGTGGTATTAATTGTTAGTATCTGTTGATAAGCCTATGTGGTCTGGTAGGATGTGATTGGAGACTATTGGGCATGGGAAGATTATTGAGCCTTATCAGCAGTGCCCAGAAGCCACCAACCCCTCTTGAAATGTCTCTTATTTTAAAATAATGAGTCAAAGTTCCATGCTCCAGGTTAAAAAGCATCAGTAACTAGAAGGCAATTAGGTCTATACATTAAAAATAATTTTGTGTAATTAAAAGACAATTGTACAAATCTTTAAAAAATACAATAAAAATAAATCTAGTATTTTTAAATGCAATACAAATTAAGTCACTGAATTGCAGAGAAAAGCATTTCAGTTACATTGATGGGTTATTTTTCCCTTGCAGACTTTTTTATTCTTCTACTAGGGCAACAATAATACAGTAACAGGAAATATATCAAAAAAAGTGGAAGCTTAGGAGCTTATAGCTCATAATCCTTGTGGTGGCAGCCAAAAACATAATTAAGGAAAAATACTTATTTAAATTTCCCTTCCCTTTAAAACCTAATCCCATGTTTTTTTCAAGAACTTAGAGAAGAACTACAATTTCGGGTCAAATTTTGAAGAATGTTAGGTTATTGCTAACTGGACCCCATGACCTTATTCAAAATGAAATCATGTACCGACAGATTTCAGGAGGAGGAATTTTAAAAAGGTGTTTTTCTCTCCCAGAGCCAGGAAATAATCTTTTCACACAAGGACATCAGGAACACTAGGTTATTGTTGCTAAACTTTGCTTTTAGAAACCTACTGAGTTTCCACTGGCAGGATATGAAATACCCATCAAGAAAACCCTTTTCCCTTAAAATCTCAGGTCACTTTGAACAAACATGACGTACATAGATCTATTACTTTTTCCTCCCTCCAATAGACATCCATTTTCTCCAAAAGTCACATCTTTCCCATTTCTGGATCTCTTCTGCCTTTTAAAAGGTACATACAGGAAGAATAAAAAGAAACCCCCCCAAAAAAAACAAACAAACAAAAAACCCAAACCAAACAACAAAGAAACCTGTCAGTTGTTTGTTCAAGTCTCTTTACAGTTAATCCCTTTCATCAATAATAGATCAAACCCAAAGCAAGAATGCTACTTTTAGAGTGAAATTGGCATAACTATTTAACTATTTCCCACTTGTATAAAATGTATTCCCTCATTTGTTTCTCAATTATCTATGTATTTCTCTTCTTACAAAAATATAAGACCTCTTTCTAACCCATTTTGGAATCCAGGAAGGGGATCTTTCCTCATCCTCTACCAGGAGTATCTACTACTTAGATAGTTCTAAAAGCCATGATTTACCCAATTTCTATACTGTGTAGCAGGCATTGAGTTGGGTACTTTATTTGTATTCACTTAATTCATAAAGCAGCCCTGAAAAATAGGTATTGTTTTCTCCATTTTTCAGATGAACAAACTGAGATTGAAGAAAGTGAATGTAGTAAGGTTCTATTTAGGTTTTATGCCCACATGTCAAAGCCTGCAGTCTATCCCTAGTATCCTACACAATGCCTATTTCTAGAAGGTGACCAATAAAAATTTGTTGTTCAATCAAACTGACTTATAAGCCATGGTCTTTTTTTGCCAGATAATAAGTTGTAAGTTCTTTGAGGAAAGTGCACCAGACTAGATACAGGAGCTAAGGGCCACATGCACATTTCAAAAGACACATGTCCCCAAAGCCATACTTACTTATATATTCCATGATTGAACACCTTAAAGGTAACACCAGAAAGGAGATGTTTTACATACACATGCTGAGTTTGAGGATTAAAAAATGTTACCTTAACTTCCTGAGGGTGGGAAGAAAGGTCTGGTGAGAGCAGAAAGAGGGAAAAACATGAAGGAAGCAAGAGCAGACAGCAGGAAAATCTGCAAAGCTCTGTGATGTCACCTAGGTTTACATCCCATTGCTCTCCATTTGTGGGCCACTGGAAATTCAGCCTTTTTATGAAAAAGATGGAGAAAAGCCATTTACATCTATTACCAATATTTTACTTTTTAAGATACTCAAGGTTAGCTTGGGCGTCTTTTCCCCCATTACTGTTTAACTTACTAGATCATATTTGGTTAGAACATATGTGCTGTGATAAATTCTGTAGTTTCATTTGCTCACTAATGTGACAAAACAGTTACAAAGAAAGACCATTTTTATAATTAGGGTTTTTATAAGTAAAAGTCACCTTGGTAAATAAAAGAAAAGCCAATGCAATCACTTTTGGTGATGTATTCATCTTTAGACAATGTTTCTATTAGACCTCCATTCTCCATACCCCACCCTCCTCATATTTAGATGGGAGTTTTTAACCTAGTCAATGTGTTGCCAACTTCCATTGCCACTCAGGACATAGGTGTTCTTTCTTATGTCTTTCTTGTAGGCAGAGATGAAATTATAACCTGGTTTCAGAGCAACTATACATGCTATATTTTTGTAAGTACTGAAATCACTGCTATTTTGTGCTCAAGCCATTCTGTGATTGTTCAACAAAGGAAAATCAGTGAAATCTGTTCACCTTTAAAGTAAAACATAAATTGAAGAAAAATATAAACTTCCTCATTCAAATAATAGGCACTGAGAGATTATGGTTGAGTGATGGAACGAGAACATGCTTTGAAGATTCCACAGCAAATAAGACAGACAAGACTGTTGCTCCCTGAAGGCTGTGAAATGTGTGGATTGACAAATGCCATCCTAGAGCATAGAGAAGGTCGGACGTGGGGCAGAAGGTGGGTGAGATGGAAGACGGTGGTTAGCAGAAGCCTTTCTGGGGAAGAGAAATCTAACCTGGAGTATGTGTGTAAACACCTAGTGGGAGGAAGCCTCATTACCTGTGCTCGAGGTGGGAAGATAGAGATGGGGCAGGGATGGTGGCCTAGGATGAAGGATGAAGGTTTTGCCTGCAAGAAGGTCCAGAGAAGGAAGCACATTGCAGTATGGAAGCCCTGTAGCAGAGCACAGGATGAGAGGTGCAGTAGGGGAGGGGTCAGGTGATTTAGGTGTTCTAGGGCCTTGGAGAAATAATGAACTGACAGATTCACACCTAGGAAGGATGACTCTGGTCATCCTTGGTGGCACTATGGAGAAGAGATCAGCAAAGAGCTGCTGAGGAGACTGCCATAGTCATATAGAAGAGTGACAACGGGGGTCCAGGTGGGACAGTGTTAGAAGTTACAGAAGAGTAGATTATTTTGAGGATTCAGAGGGTCAGTGACACTTGAGATTTCTTAAAGATTACAAGGGACAGTGAAGGGGTAAGAAAAAGGACAGGGTTAAGAACAGTTTCCAAACTTCTGATTTGGACAACTAGACAGAGGATGGGCCAAGGGAGGAGAGATGAAGGAGCAGGCAAGGTAGTGACATGATAAGTCCAGGTCAGGACATGTTAAAATGTAGGTGGTGGTAGAATACACAAGTAGAGGTGCCCTAGTAAGCTGCTCAACATTTATGTACAAATATTGGTGGAAAGATCTGGGCCAAACATAGCCGTCACCAACCTCAGGGTGGCAACAGAAGACAAAGAAGCAATAGGATTGCCCAGGGAGAATGGAAGGAGGCAAGGCCCCATAGGTCACTAACCTTAAAGGGTAGACAGAGGAAGGGAAGTTTATGAAGGAGATGTACCAGCAATGTACATGGTGCTCCTCTCTCAATTTCTGTAAGTCAATGGAGAAGTATTTCTAGAATAATGGTCAATAGTGTGGAATGATTTCCAGAGGTCTACTAAGGATTTGCTCTTGAATTTGGTGACCTCATAGCAAACAGAGTCAGTGAATTGATGTGAGTGAAACACAGATTTGGTTGGGCTGATGAGTGAAAGAAAAGTAAAGAGGTACATTCAATAAGCGTAGATCAGTACTCCTGAAACGTTTTGGCCTCAAGATTCTTACATCTGAAACATTGAGAACCTCAAAGAAATTTTGCTCATGTTGGTTATATCTACTGATAGCTAATGCTCTAGAAATTAAAACTGAGAAATTATTAAAACATTCTAAGTTTATTTAAAAATACTAACTCTAGGCCATAAATTATACATTTTAATAAAACATCACTATATTTTTCAAGTCAAAACTTTTGGTGAGAAGCATCTTTTTTACACATTTGCTGTTCGGTTTCTTTAACATACTGCTCAATAGATGGCAGTGGGTGTCTCCTATCTGCTTCTGGATTTAGTCTGTTGTAACACTGCAGGAGTCAGGATACTTTTCCCGAGACAGGAAAAATGACTTTTCTTGTACTGGAACAAGAGGAAGGAGGCAATGCACGGTGTGGATATGAGTAAATGATGCTGGGGGCTAAGGATCACATCCAACAGAATTTACTTGTGGCAAGATAGGATCAGGGGGCTGGGCAGGCAATTTTCAAAGCATAGGGACTATTTGAGCACAAATTATGAAGTCATCCTTTCTTAAGAAATCCAAGGAATAAAGTCTTAAATAATTATACCTAATGACATGAAATATCAAGAAAAGTATCTGTGATGTTAGAGAAATTGTAAGGGCCTTCTGGGAAATTAAAATTCACGTGGAAGTATTTAAGAAGCAACAGGAACAAATGTAAAATGAATTTAACAACTTTGGCCTTTCTAGAGAAATGTTGAAGAAATGGTGGCTATTTTTGGCTATCTGTATGCCAGCAATAATGGTATCACTGGAAGATGCAACAAGATGAGCATGATTATGTCGGGGTTCATAGCAGTTTTCTTCTCTGCATATTTCAACCTTGTCACATAGAAACAAATATTATAATATTTACAAATTGAAATACCGATGGAGGCTCAAATCCATGAATCATCCACTGGGCTTATGATAGACTGTAGTCACCCAATATCTGTTCTTTCCTGCAGCAGCCAGAAGCTTCTCCATGGTGATGATAAGGGAGTCATAGTCAATGACTACAAGAGCACCACAGTTAAGGAGATTTAAAATCATCCTCTCAAACCTCTTTGAAGTGTTGCTGAATTTTATAACACATTACTCCTCTGGCAGGAGTTTTAGCCTTTTGGTGCCACAAGCCCCTTCGACGTGAAGCCTATGGACCCCTTCTCAGGTTTTAAGTGAATAAAAGTACATAGAATTACAAAGGAAACACTAAAACATTAATTACTATGATGATAGATAAGATAATAAAAATAACTGGTAATAAAGTTATCAACAGACACAGAGATATTTGTGCGTCTTGAATAGTATACTAAGTAGAAAGATCGAGCAGTATTTTGAAGTGCTACTAGTGTACCATGTGTCCAGCACGATGGTATCTGATGGCGATACAAAAAAGTAGCTTGTAGGCTAGTGGAAAGGCAGACCAGTAAAGAGATGAACAACTGCAATGAAGAAATTTGAAAGCAGAGTGTGCACTTATGCCTGGAAACACAGAGGAGAGTCTTCTAGCCTAGAAATGGCCTCCTGGAAGAGATGCTATCTGAGCCAAGCCTTCGAGTCTTGACGGTATTATCCTCATCTGTAAATTAAGTTAATTGCTTTCAATTAAGTAAGGATGAGAAAGAAAAAAGATTAAGCAAAGATGAGAGAACATCTCCTACAATTTGTTTTCTGGTGTTCCCCAAATAAGGATTTTAAAGAAAGACAAATTGTATGGTACGACTTCCTTGGTAAATGGCTGAAGGAAAAGTCCAATATAACTAAAACATAGGGCAACTACTTTTCATTATTAACAAGTCATATAGCTGTCTATCAGGCTTCTTGTCCACAAGACAGACAAACCAACTTTTACCATATGTTTCATATCCAAAGAAGCAAATAGGTAAATAAAGAGAGTCATAAGATATTAGTTAAAATATTCTCCAATCACATGGATCCTGTTCTTGAAAATCAGAACTTAGAACTGAGTCCCATGAAAATTTATCTTAGAAAAGATGTCAAAACAATTAAGGTAAAAAGATCTAATGTAAATATAAAAGGTACTGGTTATCAATGCTGCAAATTAGAGAATAATAGGGCTATGTTTCCTGGCTCCAGAAGCTACATCATACCAAGTTAGCAGTGCCTTCTCACAACTCCAAGTGCAAGTAGAAACTGTAGGTCAGGAAGACAAGGTGAAGACATGCGCATTAGAAAATCCATCATCACTTCTCCAAGAAGGAACTTTCTCTTAAGGAATTTAAGGAGGAGAGGGAATTGTTTCGTGATTCTCACTCAATCACCATTTGTATCCAGAAAAGAGAGAGAGAAGGAGGGAGGGAGAAAAGGGGAAATGAGGGGGAAGGATGGAAGAGGCAGAAGGGGAGAACAAGAGAAGAAGAAACACAAAAGAAAGAAAAAGAAGGAAGGAAGGAGAGAGAAGGAAGGGAACCATTCATAATAGAATAGCTGCTCAGTAAACATTAGCATTTCCTTAATAGTCTTCCCTGGGCATTTCATCATTTTGCAGGAAGTAGAATAGTTATTTTCCCTTTAAAATTATATATGCTGCCCAAAATTCTCAATGTTTTCATGAAGAATTCTAAATAATCGGGTGGTGCCTGTGGTTCAAAGGAGTAGGGTGCCTGCCCCATAAGCTGGAGGTGGCGGGTTCAGGCCCAGCCCTGGCCAAAGACTAAAAATAAATAAATAAATAAATAAAAAAGAACTCTAAATAATTAGCAAATTTCCTGAAATCTTGGCATTTGCCAACACTTGTGAAGAATGCAAACACAAATGATCAGAATTACCAGTAAACAGCAGGGTTAGAAACACACTTCACAGTGAAAGTATAGACTGTTCTCATGAGATAATGACGAACGTTCCTCTAAATCCTGAATGGGAAATAGCAAGTTTTGCTACATGAGCAATAAACCAGGAAGACTCTGAATACATTCATGTATATAATCAAAGACAACAGAAGAAAGAATCTCAAATATCTACTGATATTCATAATCATAATATGTAAATACCAATTGGGTATTAAGTTATACCCTTTCAGTCCTGGTGAGGGCCTCATTCCCTATTATTGTTGTCAAAACAAAAGCAAAGGAGATAAAATTCCTAAAGGAGTGTTGGGAGATGAATTCTGGTATAAAATCCTTTAGACTTTTTCCCAAATATATTAATTTAGTCAGATTGCTTTCCTCATATTCAGAAGGAACTGAGATTTTTTTTTTCCAATTGGGGAAGAGAAGGTAGATGGTAGAAGTGAAGGTTGCAGGGCTTAGGACTATCTTTCTGAAAACATTTATTGCCCAGCACTATTATTTTTCTGACGCAGGTTTGGCCACCTTCACATATGTTTGGTGGGGCTGGCTGTACTTATAAGGAAGATTCCTTATTCATCTTATATAAGATTCCCTTATTCCCAGCATTCACAAAAGGTGACACACCATGGAACATCAGTCCTGTGTTAAGATAAAACCTGGGCTGGGGTAGCTGGCGCCTGTGGCTCAAGGAGTAGGGCGCCAGTCCCATATACTGGGGGTGGTAGGTTCAAGCCCAGCCCCGGCCAAAAACTGCCCCCCCCCAAAAATAAAAGATAAAACCTGGGCAAATGAAAGGATAAGTGTGTTATGCGGAATGGCTCACATTGAACACAGTTCACCACCTAAATCAAGTGCCTAGCAAAAGGCTAACATTTAAACAATTTCCTTAAAGGCATCATCAGAAATATGACCCACTCCCATGCAAGAAAAACTCTAGTATTGAGCCTTTCAATCCAGTCTGGTACTCAAGTGTAGAAGAACTATAGTCATGGAGTCAGACAGACTTGCGTTTAAAGAACTCAAAAGCCTTACCAGTGTTATAACCAACGTGGGGAAGTGAATCAATCTCTTGTTGGTTGGGGGGGAAGATGCAGTGATGTGTAAAAGCACCACCATAGGTTCAGAACATAAGGCATTCTCCATATGTGTCAGGTCCTCTCTGCCTTACTGGAGTTTCTCCATCATTATTTTTGGGCTCCCTCTTCTCTAAAATCCCAATCTGTGATAAAGGCTTCCAGGGCCTGTGTCTATCGATGGCTGAAAAAAAATCTAAACTTCTGCTTAACTAAAACCCAGATAAGCGAACCTCGGGTTCTAGAATTCTCCAGTGCTTTCTATAATAGGAGAATACAAATGTGTGTCCCAAGGATCTCAATAGTGACACAAATTATTTTCAAGATGATATTTATTAAATTGAGACTTAGTTTGGTGTGAACCTTGGCATCAAAGAATATAACACAATGATTCAATTGGGGCTAAGAAACAACACAATTTTCACTTCATAAAAGGCTTTTTAAGTAATTCAAATGCAGAAAGAAGACAGAAATTGAAAATGGGCAGATCAAAGTAACATGGATAGGAATCTGTTAATGAGTCACGGCGTGTCGTGTGGACAGGATTAGCAAGGACCTATCTGACTTACCGCGTGGGTATGTTAACACGGAACGTAGAAGGAATGCATATTAAATTGTCACTGAGCGTTTCTGAAAGAATGTTTTTGTGGCAATAACATTTAAATTCCTTTCACTTAGCCAAGAGATAGACATATAAAACTGTCGAAATCCTATTTATAGTTGCACAGCCCAACATTGGTTTAACAGGGGAGGCCAACATCTCACAAACAGTAAATCCACAGCCCTATGAGCTTTAATTAAAACGTATTCATCACTCAGACACTAAATGAATTTGAAGGAAAGAGAAGACTAAAATGTTGCCTTTTAGAGTGCTGACAACTCTGGAAGGTTGTTTGCTCAGAGGCCTGAATATCCCCCAAATAGCACCAGATTTAAAAACTATCCTCCAAGAGGTTTAAGTGGTGGGTGTACCAGGTCCTCAAAAACACGAATTTGCATGTTTAAAGGCTGCTGTAGTGTTCTAGAGACCAAGGCATGAGTGCAATAGTCCATATAACACACTCTTTGCACATTTGACCTGACATTTTTGTTTTGGAAACTAAATCTACAGACCACTAGGCAGCCTTTGATCTACCAAATCAGAGTCTCTACTTGGTATGAAAATTTCTTACTCTTCTTTGCTTAGTTTTTTTTTATATTATTCTTAAGAAATTTTTAATATTGCTAATAGACTATGTCCCATTATGGCTTTTGGGTATATATTTCCCACAGGTCAGGTCAAACTCATTACAGGCAGGTTAATAGAAGGCTATAGTAATAACTTGAGTATAAAATAAAGTTATCTTATGTGTCAATTTTCCTGGACTCTATAACATACAATAAGCTTCTTACAGTACATTTTTTAAAATTTTATTTTATCTTTATCATTAAATTATAGCTGTGTATAATAGTGCAATCAAGGGGTACAATGTGCTGGTTTCATATACAATCTTAACTATTTTCATCAAACTGATTAACATAGCCTTCCTGGCAATACTCAGCCCTACTATGAAGCTAATTTATAGCTGTCGTATGAATGGTATAACCCAACTATAACATAAGAATATAGGGAAAGGGGCAAGGGTCGGGAGGGGAGAGGGGGAGGATGGGTAGAGGGAGGGCAATTAGTGGGAACACACCTATGGTGCATCTTAGCAGGGTACTGGCGAAACTTATTAAAGGTAGAGTATTAATGTCTTTATATAGTGATCAAGGAAATGCCATGAAGGATATCTGT
>CAUYON010178690.1:0-15587 GCA_963573935.1 Arctocebus calabarensis
TCACACCCCCCCCCGGCCAAAAAAAAAAAAAAAAAAAAATAAATAAAAAGAAATATTAAAATAAAAATTTTTAAACCCCCGCTCCGGCCAAAAAAAAAAAAAAAAAAAAAAAAAAAGAAGAAAATAAAAAGAAATAAAAAAGAGAGAGAAGTGCACCAGGACTTGAAGTCCTAAGACAACTTCTCTCTTTAAAAAAAAAAGAAAAAAAAAAAAAAAAGAAAGGAGAGGGAAACTTTGAGAATCTGAAGTAACTAGACCTGATATATTTTCAGTGGAAGTAAGAAAAATGCTTATACCTGATGGAGAGGATGGCAGTAATGGGACTATGAGTTTGAGAGGTAATAAGGGGTTGAAAAAGCTCATAGGCAGTTTGTAAGAATCATAAAATGTTCGCTAACCTTCTGTGAAGTTCTGTTGAGACTGTCAGCGTAAATTTTGTGACAGATCCAGGTGACACATTTTGTTGACATATGAGGAAAGCTTAGCAATCAATCCAATATTGGGGAAAAAATTCAGAGAATAATCAAAGTGACTGAAACATTAGCCGAGGAGGAAGGTTACAAAGGAAAGTGATTCTGTTGTACCAGACAAGGCAGATTCCAGGTTAGTAAGGATGCACATGGAACCTGGAGGAAGTAGGGTATAGGAAAGGCTTGAGAGAAGGCAGAATTCAACAATGATTAAAGAAGTGTGTAGGGAGTATGAGAAAGAGGGACAGTGAAAGTTTATGGTCAAAGAAGAAATCTGACTTTGAGGTTTTAGAGGTGCAACTGGTTTGATGCATAAGGCACAATGTGCAGCTATACTTGTAAGTGAAGTCAAGGTCACAGAGGTCTGGCATGGTGCTCAATTGGTAATTGATGCTGCTACTAAAATTGTGGAAGGAGATGGAAGGAAAGTGGAGGAAAGAGAAACTAAGCCTGATGAGTAAGTCAGTGGAAAGGCAAGCACTGTCCTAGGAGTCAGTTAGTTAGAAGATTGAGGACAAGGGGTCAGAAAAGGTCTTTCAACAAGAAAACTCTGTTGAGAAATGATTTTTTTTTTGGTAGAGACAGAGTCTCACTCTATCACCCTCGGTAGAGTACAGTGGCGTCACACAGCTCACAGCAACCTCCAGCTCTTGGGCTTAGGTGATTCTCTTGCCTCAGCCTCCCAAGTAGCTGGGACCACAGGCGCCTGCCACAACGCCGGGCTATTTTTTGTTGCAGTTCGGCCGGGGCCGGGTTTGAACCCACCACCCTCGGTATATGGGGCCAGTGCCCTACTCGCTGAGCCACAGGCGCCGCCCAAGAGAAATGCTTTTTTTTGAGACAGAGCCTCAAGCTGTCACCCTGGATAGAGTGCTGCGGCATCACAGCTCACAGCAACCTCCAATTCCTAGGCTCAAGCGAGTCTCTTGCCTCCACCTCCCAAGTAGCTGGGACTACAGGCACTTGCCACAACACCCAGCTATTCTTTGGTTGCAGCCGTCATTGTTGTTTGGCCGGCCTGGGCTGGATTCGAACCTGCCAGCTCAGGTATACGTGGCTGGCGTCTTAGCCCGTTGAGCCACAGGCAGCGAGCCATGATTTTTTTTTTTTAATGTTTAACTATCATCACTCTGTTGAGTATAAGTAGCAAAACAGGAAGACGGGTGGCATTCTGTAACAGGGGCTGCAGGAAAAGCAACATTCCCCCAAGGACAAGAGGTTTTACTTGAGAGGAAGAGATAAATACAGCATTGAGGGAGCCTGTGCGCACAGGGTTACTTGGAGAGCACAACAGAAAGGACTGGTAGGCTCGGCGCCTGTGGCTCAACAGGCTAAGGCGCCAGCCACATACATCTGAGCTGGCGGGTTCGAATCCAGCCGGGGCCCGCCAAACAACAATGATGGCTGCAACCAAAAAATGGCCGGGCATTGTGGTGGGTGCCTATAGTCCCAGCTTCTTGGGAGGCGGAGGCAAGAGACTTGCTTGAGCCCAGGAATTGGAGGTTGCTGTGAGCTGTGATGCCACAGCACTCTATCCAGGGTGACAGCTGGAGGCTCTGTCTCAAAAAGAAAGGACTGGTAGAGGAGGATGAGGAGGAGAATGATGTTTGAGTAGGGGGAAGAACATAAAATTCCTAAGAAGTTAAAAAAAAAAAATTCTAAAGCTTCTAAAATAGTAGGTACATAAACAGATTCCATCAACAGATTCATACCTCTCTAATGACATAGTTTATATTTTATTCCAAAAGCTAATTTAAATGTATTCTGTCAGAAAATCAAGTTGGAACTTGGCACCCATGAGGCAGAACAAAGTCCCAAGGCAGATTTCTCTCTGGCAGGCACAGGCTCTGTACTGATTGCAATAAAGGAATAAACACATAATATTCCAATTACTGACTGCTACAGCCACATAGGAAGAGATTAGGGCAGATTCTTCATCTCAGGTTTCTACATCAATAAAGAGTAGAAATAGTTCAATGAAGAAAATGCTAAAAACTGCAATGAAATGGGACAGGGCAAAAGGAAAGGGGGAACTGTTAACAACATGGTAAGAGGCTCGGCGCCTATGGCTCAATGGGCTAAGGCGCCAGCCACGTACACCTGAGCTGGCGGGTTCAAATCCAGCCTGGGCCCGCCAAACAACAATGATGGCTGCAACCAAAAAAATGGACGGGCATTGTGGCAGGCGCCTGTGGTCCCAGCTACTTGGGAGGTGGAGGCAAGAGACTCACTTGAGCCCAGGAATTGGAGGGTGCTGTGAGCTGTAATGCCACAGCACTCTATCCAGGGTGACAGCTTGAGGCTCTGCCTCAAAAAAAAAAAAAAACCATGGTAAGAACACCTTTCTTTTTTTCTTTAGTTTGAGACTAAACTAGGTTAGAGTGCTGTGACATCAGCCCAGCTCACAATCTCAAAGTCTTACACTCAAGCAATTTTCTTGCCTCAGCCTACCAAGTAATTTGGGGCCTACAGGCGCCCATCTCATTGTCCAGCTAGTTTTTTTCTATCTTTAGTAGAGATGGGGTCTCACTCTTGTTCAGGTTAGTCTCAAACTCCTGAATTCAAGCAATCTACCCGCCTCAGCCTCCCAAAGTGTTACAATTACAGGCATGAGCCACAGTGCCTGTCTAAGAACACTTTTCTTGATGGATGCATCTTTTAAGTTCTGATTTCTTCCCCTAAGAGAGAAAGTCAGGATAAGTCTTGTTCATAACTGAAGAACAAAAGAGGACCATCAATAGTTCATCTTTATGATATTAATGAAAATACACAGGTAGGGCATAAACCTAACACATGTTCTCAGAAGATGTCAGGCAAATTTCATTAATGTAACACTTCTAGAAACATCAATTTGTAACTGCACTGAGATTTATTTACAGTCCATACAAGGGAAAACCCTATATGATTCTTATACAAATGACTGCTTCCTTCATTAAGCTAAAAGTAATTTTTTTTGTTATATGAACATGCCCATATCTCAATTCTTTTGTATTTGTTAAATCATCTTCTTTATATGTAAAATGACTTATTCTATTATCTGCAAAATATTAATGCAAATAATTCTAACTAATTCTAATAATTCTAATGTATAAAATTGTCAGGAGGATTAAATGGGCTATTAAGGATTAAAGCTGAGCCAGACGTAAGGAGGCACTTGTTAAGTGGTAACAAATGGTAACTAATAGATATTATTTTATAGACATCAATTACAATTTATAGAATGGAAAAATACAGTCAAGTTTAATTATTGTGACTTAAATATAAAAATCAAATTTATTGTATCCTGACTTACTTTCTCAATGTAAGGAAAATTTCAAGACTTATAAATGCTTAACATATATTTCTATAATGTATTATAAAGGTTTAAAGTTTTAGTCAGTATTAAGCTAAAGAGAAATTTTCTTATATAATTGATATTTTAGTGCAATCCTCAAGTTTTAAAATTGCACAAATAGCTGGTTTTTATTCAACTGAAATTAACTAGCTTTCAAAGATTTTTATGTTCTGGTATTTGGAGAGCCAGATGAAGCACTCTGATACTGTGTCTCTAAGAAGCATAAAAATAACATAGAAATCACAGAAATAATGTGAAAATTCAAAAACAAAAATCTCTCCCACTTTAAAACACTACCATCCTCCCTAAACCCCACATGTCCCAACTTCTCTTTCTTCTTTCTTTCACTGTCAAACTTCTTTGAAGAGTGGTCTACATGGCTGATACTCCTTCCTTACCCACTCTTCAGGTTATATTGCTGCTGAAACCAATCACCACAACAATATACATTTATTGTCTTATAATTTTATCCATTAGAAGTTAGGCATGGATGTCAGTGGACTAAAATCAAGGCACCCACAGGGCTGCATTTCTTCCAGAGCAGAGGCTTTCAACCTTCCTAATGCCACGACCCTTTAATATAGTTCCTCATGTTGTGGTGACCCCAACCATAACATTGTTTTCATTGCTCTTTAGCAATGAAATTACACACACTGTTACTTTGGTAGAGGACAGTTTCACCTGCTCAACATCTTTGCACATCTGATTTGACTTGATGTTGAACCCAGAAATCTCTCCTTTGTTTCCAATGGTGTGCTTCTATAAAAAGATGGAGAAACTGAAATTTTCCTCTTCGGCAACAAAAATAATTTTGTGGTTGGGGTCACCTCCAACCATAAACATGAGGAACTGTATTAAAGGATCATGGCATTGGGAAGGTTGAGAACCACTGTTCTAGAGGCTGCAAGGGAAAATCTGTTTTGTGCCCTTTCCAGCCCTTCTCCTTTGGCTCCTGGTCCCTTCCTTCATTTTCAAAGCCAACAATTAGCACTGAGTCACTTTTCACATCACATCATCATCTTGACCTCTTCTGCTATAACATTTTACACTGACTCACCTGTTCTGCCTCTCTCTTTCACTTGTAAGAACCCTTGTGAATATACTGGGCCCACCTAGATAATTCAGGATAAGTCCCCTATTTTAAGGTCATCTGATTTAACGACCTTAATTCTATCTGCAACCTTACTTCTCCTTTGTCAGGTAACCCAATATATTCGCAAATTCTGGGACTTGATAGTGGGCATCTTTGTGAGGCCAATATTCTGCCTACTGCAGACCCTATTCACTTTGTACCACATGACGGTACAACTTCCATCTCCATAATGCCACCAGAGAATAAGGTTAAAAACCAGCTCCTGTTACTGGAGTCAATAAATACTTTCCAGTCCTCATATTACTTAACTTTTCAGCCACACTTTGCATACCAAGGAAAAGAATATTTTAAGAAGAGCAAAGTACTGGCACAAGAACCACCCCTACAGAGCAGCCCACATTGAGTCTCAAAAGTGGTTTTGTGAAGCCACTGAATTTTGGGATAGCCAGTTATGCAGAGAAGACTAACTGTACATTAGTAACTTGTAGATCATGCTTGTAACTGACTTGTTCAATCACACAGTTAATGAGTGACCACAAAAAAATTTTTTTCTTTCTTTTACCAGAATGATGTCTGTTTAATTTAGGTCACACTTCTGTCATGATATTAGAGATGTGATTTATATCTCATCTCAATGATATATAACGTACACGGATATTTAACAATAGCAAGCAGATTTCATTTGGTTGTTGTAAGGTCACACCACTCTCAATCTTGTTTCCTTCTTGGACTCTGAACACCACACTGTGCATGTGCATATGTGTACTCGTGTGTATACAGGAAGGTAGAGCGAGAGGAGAGGAGAGAAAAGTGGCCTTCAAACTAGCACATATTTGTTTTAAGCAAATTAACCCTGAGAACTTCAACTGAAGATCTCCCTGCAGTTTTTCAAGATCCTGACAACTCCCTCAGACAAAACTCACGTGGTGGTTCTGCCACATAATATTTTATGGGATTAACATGAGGGTAAAACGGCACTTGTTTTCAATCAGAATTCTTACTTCTTGAGCACAGACTATTTACTTAGATTGGTACATTTCGAAACAAAAAAAGTAAGCGTTCAGGGTCACTTATAAGTATTTGCAACAACTTTTTCTATTTGCATTATTGATATCACTGGTGAGAAGCCCTGATATTAGGGCAGTAGGAAATGAACAAATTCACTTTGCTGGAAAGGAACACACACTGTTACTTTGGTAGAGGACAGTTTCATCTGCTCAACACCTTTGCACATCTGACTTGACTTGATGTTGAACCCAGAAATCTCTCCTTTGTTCCGCAGTTGATGTGCTTCTATAAAAAGATGGGGAAACTGAAATTCACTCAGTGAATGACTCTGACTTAGAGAAGTCTTAAAAATATTAGTGAAAAATATAGGAATAGCCTAAACAGCACTATTTTCCATTGAAGGTACAAAAGGATAACCATGGGCAGAGGTGGTAAGCTTAGTTTTAAGGCTGTGCTTTGTCATGGAAGTCAGTTAACTCACACACATTCTGGTTCTCCTTTTCACCTACTCTTCCTCCTCTGGACCACCCACCAAACTTTTCTTGTTAGCTCCCCTTTTCTTATCTTGTGTAGACTTTTTGAGACAGGGTCTCACTCTGTCTCTCAGACTTGAATGCAGTGGCACAATCACAGCTCACTGCAACCTCAACCTCCTGGGTTCAAGTGGTTCTCCTGCCTCTGCCTCCCTAGTTAGCTAGGTCAACCTAGTTAACTAGTTAGCTATCGCACCTGACTAATTTTTAAAAGTTTTTTTTGCAGAGATGGGATGGTCTTGCTTTGTTGTCCAGGCTGGTCATCAACTCTTGAGCTCAAACCATCTACCCACTTTAGCCTCCCAAAGTGCTCGAATTACCTTCAGGAACCACCACACCTAGCACTAAAGTATAGTTTTGTTCTTTTTAGAATTTTAAAATGCTTCATTGAAATGTAGAATGATTAATAAGCAAGATTCTTCTTCTAAATATATATATATATATATATATATATATATTTTTTTTTTTTTTTTTGAGACAGATCCTCAAGCTGTCACCCTGGATACAGTGCCGTGGCATCACAGCTCACAGCAACCTCCCATTCCTGGGCTCAAGCGAGTCTCCTGCCTCCGCCTCTCAAGTAGCTGGGACTACAGGTGCCCGCCACAATGCCCGGCCATTTTTTGGTTGCCACTGTCATTGTTGTTTGGCGGGTCCTGGGGCTGGATTCGAACCCGCCAGCTCAGGTGTACGTGGCTGGCGCCTTAGCCTGTTGAGCCACAGGCGCTGAGCCCTATTATTAAAATATTTAGGGCTCAGCGCCTATGGCTCAACGGGCTAAGGCGCAAGCCACGTACACCTGAGCTGGCGGGTTCAAATCCAGCCCAGGCCCACCAAACAACAATGACGGCTGCAACCAAAAAATAGCTGGGCGTTGTGGCGGGCGCCTGTAGTCCCAGCTACTTGGGAGGCGGAGGCAAGAGACCTCCTTGAGCCCAGGAATTGGAGATTGCTATGAGCTGCGATGCCATGGCACTCTATCCAGGGTGACAGCTTGAGGCTCTGTCTCAAAAAAAAAAAAAAAAAAAATTTTAATAATAGGTTGTTAATGACAAAAGATGCAGAAATAAAAACATGTTAAAATTACGTTTTTAATAAAGTGGCACCTAGAAGCCCCAACTTCTCCAAAACAAGAAAGGGTAATCTGTTGTTACCTAGAAACAATGCACACGTATGTTGAGGTTAGGAAGATGTTACTATAGGGGATGCTATTATTTATGACCCAGTTTCTCTCTGAATGTTGGTCGGATAAGGAAGATGTATAGTAGGGTCAAAAGAACATTGACCGAAAGTATAGTCTTAACCAGAAGTACCACACAAACCTGAAAGTCATTTATTTTTAAATCAGGACAAAGCCATATGACTTTTTTCTTTTGGTTTTAGCTCAACATTCTAATAGCATCTTGTAAATGCGTTCCAGCTTATTGAAACTGTTACAAAGTTCTGACTAATAATATCTATCAGTCTTATGAATTAGTCATATTTATTTCAAAGCAAGAAGTTCCTTCAGTTAATGTCTGTTTTGTCACACAAGTGACTACAATGGAACATGAACCATTTTGTTAATATCTCAGCAAGCATCCTCACCCTTGCAATTACTGAGATGAAACTAATATTCAAAAGTGAAACTTCAATGTTTTAAATACCTAAAACTATTGAAGGATGAGTCATGATCACAAAACTGTCTATAAGGTTGGGGTGGCATTCATTATTGAGAATGAGTCTTGGCATCACCTTTATAAATACTTTTGTAATTTGCTTCTTTAGTTTCTTCAGAATTCTACTGATTAATTTGACAGTTTATTACAATCATAATCAGCTAGTTTTTTTTTTTTTTTTTTTTTTTTGAGACAGAGCTTCAAGCTGTCACCCTGGATAGAGTGCTGTGGCATCACAGATCACAGAACCTCCAATTCCTGGGCTCAAGTGAGTCTCCTGCCTCCGCCTCCAAAGTAGCTGGGACCACAGGCGCCCACTACAACGTCCAGCCATTTTTTGGTTGCAGCCATCATTGTTGTTTGGCAGGCTCAGTTTGGATTCAAACCTGCCGGCTCAGGCATACGTGGCTGGTGCCTTAGCCACTTGAGCCACAGGTGCTGAGCCATAATCAGCTAGTGTTTTAACAAAATCACCCCAACAGAGACTAAAGAACAGCAATAGAAAAATTATTTTTTACAGATTATTTTCTAAATAGAATTCCCTCTCAGGGTTAGGTGAAATAAATATGAGGTTTAAGGGAAAAAGAGACTAGATGAAAATATTTTTATATCTCTTATAACCATGCACAGGTACAGAAGAAGGTTATAAAAGAAGACGTGGTCTCCTTGTTATAAAAGTCAGAAAAGATAAAAAGAAAAAAGAAGGGGAAAAACACCTCATGAAATTCACATGAAACCTTTAGATAAAGATTAAAATAGAGCCTTAAAAGACAACAATGCTATAGAATTAAAAAAAAAAAATTGCCAGGCGTAGTGGCAGGAGTGGTGTGTGTCTGTAGTTCTAGCTATTCTCGGGAGGCTGAGGCAGAAGGATCACTTGATCCTGGGAGTAGAAGGATGCAGTGAGCTGTGATTGCACCATTGTACCCAGCCTGAGAGATAGAAAGACCCAGTGCCAAAGATAAAAAACAGAAATGTGACTGTTAGTTAGTCTTTGGTTTTTGTGGGTCTGGACATTGATTGATTAAGCAAAGACTAGAACTCTCCTCGCTTTTCTGGTTCTGTTGTAACAGCCCTTCCAGGTTATAGAAGATTCCAACAGATAACCCTCTGACCTCCTCCAAGGCCTCCAGCGGATGACCTGTTTATCTCTTACACCACACCCACACTACTGAGCTATGACTAACCAGCGGGCCCCTCCTGAGCTACACATGCACCACATCCTGAACCGCTTGAAAAGAGGCCTCTGCCCTAACTCAGTGCTTCCATTTTTGGTGGCAGCTCATCTGCTTGCAGATGCTTTTAATAAATCTCTCCTATTAATGCTACTCAGCCTGGTTCTTTGTGGTACCTTTCTACCTTTCGATATCTATCTAACAGTGACTATAACTTAAAACAGATCAGTTTAGAGCAAGGGTCAACAAATTACAGCTCAGGCTCGGTGCCTATACCTCAAGTGGCTAGGGTGCCAGCCACATACACCAGAGCTGGTGGGTTTGAATCCAGCCCGGGCCCGCCAGACAACAATGACAACTACAACCAAAAAAAAAAAAAAAAAAAAAATAGCCGAGTGTTGTGGTGGGCGCCTGTAGTCTCAGCTACTTGGGAGGCTGAGGCCAGAGAATCTCAAGAGTTTCACTGTCTCTTAGTTTTACATGGAGGTTTACAGTTGTTTTGCTAAGGTTTACAGTTGTTTGGGCTTTGCTAAGCCCAAGAGTTTGAGGTTGCTGGGAGCTGTGATGTCAAAGCACGCTAACCTAGTGTGACAGCTTGAGTCTCTGTCTCAAAAAAGAAAAAAAAATTACAGCTCAGAGGACCAACCTAGCCCACTACCATTTTTGTAAATACAATTTTACTAGAACCTTACCATGTCCATTGTCCATTGTTTTCTGGGGTCAAAGAGACATTAAGGACTACAAAGCCAAAAATATTTACCATCTGGCCCTTTATTGGTCAGAAAAGGTGCTAATTGCTAACTTAGAAGGTGGCAGATACAATATAACGAATAAAAGGCAATTACAACTAAATAAAGCATATTGTGGGAAAATACATTGTGGGAAACAATCATACATACTCTGTTCTGGCAGGAATACCAATCTATTCTATGTCTTGGTACTAAGAGCAAATGTCACTTGTAAGCATCTGGCAAGATAATACCAACATGATAATAATCATATCATTTGGAGAAGCCTCTACCAGTAAGGCAAATTCTATCCCAATGGAACAAGCCCAGCCAAGAAATCTACATAGTAAGCCACAGTAGAGTGTGACGGCAGCCTAGACCTGAATCTCCTAGTCTGCTCCTGAAACATCTTAAAAAACAGCAGAACAACTGTAAACCTCCATGCAAAACTGAGACAGTGAAAACCCATCTATGCCAAACAATATGCTATAGAGCAGGCTGAGAAGGAACAGAGCAGAACACAAGCACTGTGGTGAAGTTACAAAAATGCAATAAAATAGCAGGTCACAAAATTAATGTGTACAAATTAATAGCTTTCAGCTTAAACATCTGGGGGAAGGGACGACCCCATTTATAATAGTAACAGATAATAGAATATCTATGTTTAACTTAAGAAATGTGGGTAGGAAGAAAAGTTAAAACATCCTGAAGATCTCAGAAATAGAATTCCACACGAGAAAATGTACCACGTTCTTGAAGAGGAATAACCCAAATCATAAAAATGTCAAGTCTCCCTAAATTAATGTTTTAATTTAGAACGATCCCAATAAAAACACTCTAACAGGTTTTGTTTCCTCTCTCCAGAATATCACATGAACAAGCCCAGGGTAATCCAGCAGAGACATGCCCAGCTAACCCATAGGATCATGAGAAAATAAATCATTGTTTAAGATACTACATTTTAGGTGATTTGTTATATAGCTATAAATAACTTGTACAACTGTGTATTAAATGAAAGGAAAATGTATGAACTAAAAAAAAACTAGCTGCAAATAACAATTGTCAGATAACCTCATTCTGATAAAACACACATGCTGACACATGGACAAAAAGATCTAGATGGAAATATACCAAGTAACAGAGATAACAATAAGGCAAACTCTGGTTAGTGAAAATATGCTTTTGTCTCTTTATTTTTGCTTTCCTGTATCTTCTACATGCATATATACTGCTTTTGCAGTAAGAGAATACTTTTTTAAATGTCATTTTTTAAAAAAAGGTTTATACTGTTTAGTTAGTTATCAAAGGGTCAACTGAGTCCTTGAAGAGCTAGGCATGTAAATTCTTGCTATATCTTCACCGGAAAACTGGAAAAGGGCAATCATAAGGTTTTTGGGACTGCTATGGGCTAAATTCTATTTCCCCCAAACTCACATATTAAATCCTTAAGTCCCAGTACCTCAGAATGTGACTGTATTTGGAGTTAAAGCAAGGCCACTATGGTAGGCTCTAATCCAATCTGACTAGTGTCAGTATAGGAAGAGGAAATTTAGGAACAAAAAGAGACCTAAGGGGCTCATGTGCACAGAGGGAAAGCCCTGTTAAGAGGCAGTAAGAGGCCAGCCTTCTACAATCCAAGGAGAGAGGCCTCAGAGGAGACTAACCCCGCCAGCACCTTGACTGGACCACACATTCATCATACCATCTAGAGCTTCCAGAGCTGTGAGAAAATAAATTTCTGTTGTTTAAGCCACTCAGTGTCTGCGGCATTTTGTTGTGGCAGCCCTACCAGACTAATACAGGGACTGAGTGAATAGCAGGATATTTGGAACCCTGACCTAGTATGCATTAGAACAATTAAAAAAAAAAAATCCCTGAACCATTAAAAAGCTGAAGTCCTATTCTAAATTGTTTAAAAGTTTCCATCTTTAAAGTCAAATAACTACTGTAAATATCAGAGACAAACAAACTCTATTATATTAAATAAATGTGTATGGACAGGAAACAGCGGGATATGCCTTCTGCGTGCACTGCCTCGCTCACTGAATGAATGTGTTGTCCAGTCCACATTCCACTCGAGTTGGTGCAAGAAATGAGTTTTGTTTTGTGGTTCTTTTTCTTTTGTGGGTGTATTTGTGGGCAACTGACAAAGAACAAAAGTAATGAAAAGCCAACAACTAAAAAGAAACATGATTAAGGACTATTGTTTTTATATTACATATCAAATATTTTACTTATCTACTTTTAAATTAAAAATATTATTTATAAAAACCACACTACTTACAATAAATAATAAAAAGAACATACTGAGAACAGTTAGGATAAGAGAAGGGAGAGGGGAGGGCTGAGGTGTGATGGTGCAGATCCAGATTCCTATGAGCTTCTGGCTCTTGTGACCTCAGGAATGTTATTTAACTTTTATGAGTTTACTTTAAAGGGAGAAGCTTGAACAAGATAATCATTTCTCAAACAGTCTTCTGAACTCCCTAAGACTTCCTTGAAAACTCTTGTACATGAGGAATAAAGATAAACTGGTAGGGCTCCGTGCCCTTCAGCCTAGATTCAAGCAGAGTTATTCATTTCTATTTGTTTCCATTTGAATTTCTGTGTATTCATTTGAGGGAAAGGTTCTGTAGCTAAAGATGTTTGAAATTGTTGTATTAAAATGTTCTGTCTTCAATAGTAGTTTCATCAATCATGCAGGTAGAAATATTGAAGGAATACAAACTAAGAATCAGTAAATAATATATATAAGTGTATATAATATAGCAGACACACACAGGAGGCAGAATGAAGGGCCAAATTACACTGACTCACTGTGACAGACAGAGGATAACATGAATGGTACTCTGTTAGGACAGGAGTGATTGTCCCTTACGTGTATAAATAAAGATTTAGAATTAACAGATGATTGCAAACACTGCAAAATGAGCTTGAAGTATTACTCCATGGCTCAAAAAGTGAATAAACTTTTAACATCATAAATAAAGGTATAATTTTCCAAAATGAGAACATTCAATAAAATTGCCAAATATATACTAAAGTATGTGTACTACCAATAATCAAAGAATATGGCACCACTGTCTGTCAAACAGAAGAGAGATATTAGGATAAGTCAGACCCGAGTCTCAAACTTAATTTTCAAGCTTACACAAAATATGTAACTTTGAGAACATAGCTTCCAGAACCTTTGACATCATTAAGGAGTGGATCCTGCAATGTCCTTTTGAGGTTCAGTGATACTATGGTTAACACCGACCATAATGCCTGACATACTGTAAGCGCTCCAGAAATAGCTAATGTTTCCAGAGCACTATGTAAAATTCTAGCTCATTTAATCCTCACAACAGTTCTAAGAGGGAATTATAATGAATACATGCAAATTAACACAAACTAAGACCAAAATGGTAACAGATGAAATATTCAACAACAGCATAGTACAATACTAGAAGCACCACCACTTACTTCTAGTAGGAACAGAAAACAAAGCAATTTTTCTGCAAAGCAATCTGGCAACATATATCAAGGACTTTGCCAAAGATGACATACAAGTGGTCCAACTCTACTTGGGAAGGAAAGAATTCAGAAAGCACCTGTGAGTGAAAACAGGCGTGATCAAAGGGTTGACCGATTAGTGCCTATTCCTATCATTTGCAAGTCTTTTACCAGGAAATGCAAAGCTTCTCTAGGAATAAAAGTCTTTATATTCTTTTTTTTTCATTACTGGTTTTCATAAATATCACGTAGTCAGCTCTAACCTGTTTGTTCCTGTGGTCCCCTAAAGGAGAAATTTGTGGCCCATATCACTATTCAGTTCCCCACATTTGATAGAAACATACTGCCCAAGGAGGCAGATATTTCTAACGAGTAAACTGTTTCTTAAGAATAACAAAGGAGCATGGAATAGAAGTACATAAATTTCTTCATGATAGGAAACCTCAAATCCAGAGCACTACACTATTTTCAAGGAAACCATCACAGAGAGAACAAGAGAACGTTTCACTTCCAAGTTCAAAGTATATTGTTCTTAACACCCAGATAAAAATGTTCACATAAAAAGTCTGCTAATAAATGATTCTTACCTAAAATGAGATGAAGTTTGGTTTCTGTCTGGAAAGCATAGTGCAGTGTCACCAAGAACGGCGACTGCCTAATGTGCTCCAAGACTTGTCGCTCCGTCCTCGTGTGCTCCGTGGTCTTGGCCTTCTGAACTATTGTTGCCTTTTTCAAAACTTTCATGGCATACAGCTTTCCAGTATCATGACCACTTATTTTACGAACCAGAAATACTTTTCCATAAGCTGAAAATGAAAGGAAAAAAATTAAAACAAATGCTACATAGGCAGAATGATAATTTATTGGAAATAAAATTTTTGTGCACACAAAAACCACTGCTTAAAATAAAAAATATCCTTTGTGCTGTTTCAAATGGTTCTTTGATAGAGTTTTTCAGGTCCATACCAAATATATGTCTTCATTGACGTAGACAAATGAAGACAGTTCTTTTGTTTGTTTGTTTGTGTGTGTGTGTGTGTTCTTTGATAGTTTTTCAGTTCCATACCAAATATATATCTAAGTTACTGCAGCCAAAGTTACACTTTTATACTTTTATTGTTATTCTCCCCGCAATATTTTTAGCTGTCAGAAACTGGCTGTTATTATGGTCAACTAACCACAATCCAATTCTGGAATGAGGACATTTTATTTATTTATTAATTTATTTAATTTATTTATTTTGGAGACAGAGCCTCAAGCTGTCGCCCTGGG
The DNA here is from genome assembly GCA_963573935.1 of Arctocebus calabarensis. Taxonomy (NCBI): domain Eukaryota; kingdom Metazoa; phylum Chordata; class Mammalia; order Primates; family Lorisidae; genus Arctocebus; species Arctocebus calabarensis. The sequence continues at coordinate 14,767 of CAUYON010178690.1, forward strand.
TAGAGTGCCCTGGCAAATACAGCTCACAGCAACCTCAAACTCCTGCGCTCAAGTGATTCTCCTGCCTCCACCTCCCAAGTAGCTGGGACTACAGGCGCCCACCACAATGCCTGGCTATTCTTTAGTTGTAGTTGTCATTGTTGTTTGGTAGGCCCGGGCTAGATTCGAACCCACCAGCTCAGGTGTATGTGGCTGTGCCTTAGCCGCTTGAGCCACAGGCACCAAGCCAGGAACATTTTAGACATTAGATAAAACCTCAGGTATATATATTTGCTATTGACGTAGACAAATTAAGATAGTTCTTTTTTTTGTTTGTTTGTTTTTGTGTGTGTGTGTGTAGACAGAGTCTCATTTTGTTGCCCTTGGTAGAGTGCTGTGGTTTCAAAGCTCACAGCAACCTCCAGCTCTTGGGCTTAGGCGATTCTCTTGCCTCGGCCTCCCAAGTAGCTGGGACTACAGGTGCCAGCCACAATGCTCGGCTAAAGACAGTTCTTAATAAGAACTTCATACACACATATAAATCAAGTCCCTTAAGTATTCCTCTACATTTACTTTAAAAAAAAAAGCCCAAAGCACCATAAGCTGGCATTACATAAATAAAAGAAATCTTTAGACTTAATAAACATGAAAAGATCTTTTTTTTTCTAGTTTGCTTAACTTTTATTCCAGCTACATATTTATTCTTGCCCACTTAAACAAAAGCAAACAAAAATCAACCAACCAACCAAACAAAAGAACAGCTGAAAAACTTGATTTCCAATAGTTTGTAACTTTTGATGTTTTTGTGTTTGTTTTACTGTGGCTTCTGCATTTCAAATCAG
>CAUYON010178694.1:0-22408 GCA_963573935.1 Arctocebus calabarensis
ACAGGAATGGATTAACAAGCTATGGTATATTTACACTAATACTATTTAGCCATTAAAAAAAATGGAGACTTTTCAGCATTTATATTAACCTGTATGAAAGTGGAAGACATTATTCTTAGTAAAACATCTCACGAATGGAGAAGCATGAATCCCATGTACTCAAGTTTGATATGAGGACAATTAATGACAATTATTGACACGGTGCGGGTGAGGGAAGGGGAGAGCAGAGAGAGAAAGAATGAGGGAGGGGTGGGGAAAGGAAGAGCAGAGAGAGGGAAGGAGCGAGGGGGGTGGGGTCTTGGTGTGTGCCACACCTTTTGGGGGCAAATCACGATTGTAAGAGGGACTTTACCCAACAAATGCAACCAGTGTAACATGGTTTCTTGTATGCTCAATGAATCCCCAACAATAAAAAAAATAAAAAATAGTGAGAGATAGATGATGGATAGATACATAGACCGATTCAAAATTCAGCTAGAAAGGGTCCGATATTTATATGGGTTAAGCATTCCTGGCACTTACTAACCAAAATGCAATAGTTTCCCAAAATTTATAGACGGCTTTTCTAATGAGGAGAAAAATCTCATTCTAGAGTTTTGAATGCGATTTTCTTTGTGACACTAGAAGTAACATGGGACTGCTTCAAGACCATTTCCATACGGCTGGATTGCCGTTCCAGCCTCCCCTTGCTCCAGCCCTCCCCGGGCACCTTGTGCTTCGTCCTTCTCTATCCTTTGACACCTGCCTCCTTCACACCTGCCGCTCTTTCCATATGCTCTCCCCTGACATGTCTTCCCTCCCCTGGCTCCGTTTTCTAGCATACTGCCACTTGCTGTTTAAAATGCAGAAACTACACGGGTACTTTCAAAGTACACAGTAGATACGCAGCAGCAAATCTGAGATTCTCTGCACAGTGAACCAGTTTGGCTGGTTCCAATTTATCAGAGAAGTCTGGCTTCTCTTTTGTCCCAAACTGTGGAGTCTTAGATTGGTTGCCCCCGCCTGAGCCCCCTCCCTGGCCCTTGAGGAAACATTGCCAGCTTTCTAGGTACAATTCCGAGTTCAGGCCAGTGTGCCTCTGCAGACAGTTCAGAGTCCCACGCCGCGGTCCCCTCCCTGCCTCCCACACACAGAAATCTCTCTCTGTGGGTCTTGCCAGAGGCCGGAACTCCTAAAGCCCCACCCACCCTCAGGCTGCCTCACCCGAGAACTGCTGAGGAGCTCCAGGCCTTCCTGGTTGGCATAAGGGCCATTTTGTTTTCTTTTGGCCACAGTTAACTGTAGGATCTGGGCTCAGCTCTCACACTGGCATTTTCCTTTGAGTGGGAAGGCCTGAGGTCCAGTAGCCAACTCCAGTGTTAACAAGGCATGAAGCTGCGCCCTAGAAAAAAGGGAGGAAGGTGGTGGCCCCTCCTGGAGAAGAACTCTGTTTTGCAAATGTGTTTTTTTCATTTATTTATTTATTTTTTTGAGACAGAGTCTCACTTTGTCACCTCTGATAAAGTGCCAGGGTGTCATAGTTCACAGCAACCTACAACTCTTGGGCTCAAGCAATTCTCTTGCCTCAGCCTCCTAAGTAACTGGGACTACAGACCCCCGCCACAACTCTTGGCTATTTTTATTTTATTATTAATTAATTAATTAATTAATTAATTAATCTTTTAGACAGAGCCTCAAGCTGTCACCTTGGATAGAGTGCTGTGGCATCACAGCTCACATCAACCTCCAATTCCTGGGCTCAAGTGAGTCTCATGCCTCCGCCTCCCAAGTAGCTGGGACTATGGGCACCCACCACAACGCCTGGCCATTTTTTGGTCGCAGCCGTCATTGTTGTTTGGTGAGCCCGAGCTGGATTCCAACCCGCCAGCTCAGGTGTACGTGGCTGGTGCCTTAGCTAGTTGAACCACAGGCACCAGGCCTTCTTGACTATTTTTAGAAGCGGGGTCTACTCTTGCTCAGGCTGGTCTCTAACCTGTGAGCTCAGGCAGTCCACCCGCCTCAAACTCCCAGAGTTCTAGGATTATAGGCATGAGCCACTGCCCCCGGTCCTCACAACTGCACTTTTAAAGAGAGACATTGGTGAGCTAGAGGGCAAGGAGAATAACTCTTACTGGGTGTCTACTATGCATTCATTCATCCTTTTGCCTTTAATCTTCACAACAACCTAAGTGATTGTATTATTTTCCCCAAGCCTGCCTGTAACATTTGCAGGGCCAGGTTGAGGTTCACATACCATATACCTCAATTTTGTAAAGTTAAAAATTAAGCGAACAAGCTGTTAACTGAAATATGTGCTAACCTCCTAACTTGACAAATATCTTCTTAACAAGCTGGAAGGCCAAGTTCAACTATAGAATTCTTAGGCCCATCAGTGTTCTGTGTTCAACCATTGCCAGGGAGTGCTGCTCCCTGCTCTTATCAACCCTGACTCTGCCTTCAACTACTACGAGGACATACCTGTCCCAGGTGTGTTTATCTCTATCTCCATGACCCTCTCCCACCAGTGCCCCTGACCTGCTTTGGGGCCTCGGACGGGCAGTGTAGTCCATCCTCGAGAGGACAGGTCTGGGCAGCAGCCTCCATAGACCCCAGAAGTGGGCTCAGCCTCACTTGGATAAGGAACTTCATAGTCCTGGCTCTTATAATGTAGCCTGGAAGAGGAGCAATGGTTCTAAGAGGCAGGTCCCTTTGGCCCCGTGAACCCTTTACCCAACAGAGAGAAGCACAGACAAAGGACCTCCGTACTAGGACACCATAGATGAGGACGGGTGTTGACCAGAGCCGAGGCCCTCTTGCCAGTACATAAAGGTTCTACTGACTTTATCTCCTGCACTAATAAGCTAATCAAATATGGTTGCCAGGAAAAGCCAATTTCTGGAACAATGAACCTAGGCAGAAGAGGCAAAGTCCTTCATTCCAGGGGAAAAGCCATTGCCATCTTAACCCATGGGTGACGCAGGGCTGACACAGCAGTACCTCACAGTCTCAGATCACTGTCTGAGTTCATAGATGAGAAACAGAGAGGTTAAACATGTCATGAATACCACACAGCCAGTACGTGATGGAGCGAGGCTATGAACTCCCATCTGACCGACTCCAAGTTCCCTGCTCTTTCTGTACAGGGAACACTACACTATCCTTAAAAGAAAAAACAAAAAGCTGAGGAAGGTGGCTGAGGATAAAGTGAGAAGAGGATGCAGAAAAACAGAGGGCTGAGTCTTGAGTCTCTGGGATTTGACAAATCTTGGCTCTTCTAGGCTGGGTGCCTGTGGTTCAGTGGTTAGAGCACCAGCCCCTTGCAGTAGAGTTGGCGGGTTCAAACCAGGCCTGGGCCTGCTAAACAAACAAACAGACAGACAAAAATTGTGGCTTTTCTGCCTATACGTGAATTAAAGTCCCATCCAAGGGGCTCCTGAACGTTAGTATGACACCCAGGAGAGCTTCTGACCCTTGGCCACCCTGTGGCCCCAGTAGGCTGCACTACTGCTCTAAGAATGCAGGATTCTCCCCTCCGTGGCTATCTGATCGCCGCTAGCTTCCCCACTTGCTATGATAAGTTCGGTGTCTTGATGAACTTGGGACTTTCCTCCTGTTCTTCCAAATCATTCTTTCTGCTCAGTGAAAAAAGGTGGCCTTGGATTTGCTAGCTTGCAGGGTACAAGTGGCACAAGATATATTTTTCTTATTAAATATAACGACTAAAATTGTAACTTATTTATAGATCTCTAATTGGCTCTGCAGACGAAGGCCAGAATGTACTTATAGTTCAAGATTTAAAGAAATAAAACACCTGAGAACGGACTGGAAATGTGTCCATTAACGTTACATGCCTACCAGGGCATTAAAAGCCTTGGCCTTTTTCCATTATCCTTTTCAAGCCAAAGGTTCTCAATCTTGGCTACATGTCACAATCACTTGGAGAATTTTAAGAGACGCTGAAGTTTAGATCCATCCCCAGAGATTTTGATGTGATTGCTCTGGGTATGGGGATTTTAAAAAAACTCTCCAAGGGATTTTATGCACAAATAAGATTGACAGCCGTGCTTTTTGAGGGAAAGTCTTACTTTAACCCTATCTGGGATGCTTTTAGCCTGCAGCCTGGATAGATCCAATATTTCCAAATTTTAACATTTTGCCAAGTATGAACCCCCCTGACTTCCTAGGTCATGTGAGTACTCTGCATACAGTCAAAACTCTTCTCGTAATTATAGTTTCAAGGAAAGAAGGCCTTTTGTTTTTGTTTGTTTTTGAGACAGAGTCTCACTTCATTACCCTTGGTAGAATGCCATGCCGTCATAGCTTATGGCAACCTTAAACTCTTGGGCTCCAGCCATCCTCCTACTTCAGCCTCTTGAGTAGCTGGGACTACAGGCACCCACCACAATGCCCAGCTAGTTTTAGAGACTGGGTCTCACTCTTGCTCAGGCTGGTCCCAAACTAAGCACAAGTAATCCACGTGTTTCAGCCTCCCAGAGTGCTAGGATTACAGGCATGAGCCACTGCGCCGGGGCTGGAAAGAGGGTCTTTATTTATCTCCTGCATAAATGAGCAAGTTAAGTATGTTGGTCCAGGAGGGGCAGATCCCTGGGAAGATGGAGCTAGGAAGAGACAAAATGCTTAGTCTCAGGGGAACAGGTGGTACCATCTTCATCCCTGAGGGATGCAGGGTTGACACTGCAGCACCTCCTGTTCTCGGGTCACTTGCTGCAGGTCTCCCCCTCTCTTCGCAGCTGCACTTGCCTAGCCACTGGTGGTGACATGGGCTCTGGCAAGCTCTCCCTGTGTCAGAATCTCCTACTACAAGAAATGTCCAAATAGGAGAGAGGGGATACAGAGGAGGACCCAAAGGGTCAGGAACCCAGGTCCCTGCCCCCACCTCCTCCTTAGAACAGCCTTGGCTCTGGCTTGCCACCCACTCATTTTCGGGTGACCCTGAGCCTTGGTTAAGGACAATTACCCACCACAGTCTCTCAGGTAGCTGCCCAGAACTTGCACAACAAGTTCCACAACAAGGTCTGGCCTGTGGCTCTGGGAACTCACTCCAGGACTGCGGTTCCCTGGGGCTGGGGTGTGGCCATCTTTCAGAACCCTCTCACATCAACTTTCCTCATAAACTAAGCCACAAAGGTCGCCCCATTGGCCATCCACAGATCTAAAGATTCATGACCACACTTGTCATCAGCCAAAACAACAACCTGAGCTCCTCTCCCGACCCAACATGGAACCAGGCCTGGGAGGAGAATGCCCACATTGTTGCACTGTGAGATCAGGCATAGCTTTCCCAGTGGTGAAGGGAAACCCTCAAATGCCTTTAATATTTCTGCCGGTCCTGGCAGGTTATTTCCCTTCTTCACCAGGGCACAGAAGACTATTGCTTCAGAGAACTCTCGAGCTCCCCCTGCTGTATACAATGTATCGGGCATTACTTAAACATCAACATTTTGAAGGAGTTAAGGAAATAATCAGAAATTTGGACTAGGACTTATGAATGATGGTAGCAGTGATATTTATGATAGCAAACATATATAAAAATAACCCAAATAGGAAAGTGGACCAAAAAATTATGTTAAATTATGATATACAATTTTGAAACATGATGTTTATGAAAACTTTTTTTTTTGAGATAGTATCTCTTTCTGTTGCCCTAGGTAGGGTACCATGGCATCATCATAGCTCACAGCAACCTCAAACTCTTGGGCTCAAGTGATCCTCTTTGCCTCAGCCTCCTGAGTAGCTAGGACCACAGGTGCCTGCCACAACATCCAGCTAGTTTTTCTATTTTTAGTAGAGTCAGGGTCTCGCTCTTGCTCAGGCTGGTCTCAAACTCCTGAGTTCAAGTAATCTACCTGCCTTGGCCTCCCAAGGACTACAGGTGTGAGCCACCACACCTGGCCCAATGAAACCTTTTAATGACGTGAGACGACGCTCATGATTCAATCGTTTTGATGAAATTGTATGTACATTGGACTGTAAATGATATAAGAAACATGTAATATCTGTACAGAAAAATGTCGGAGGGTGGCGCCTATGTCTCAGTGAGTAGAGCGCTGGCCCTTTATACCGAGGATGGCGGATTCAAACCCGGCCCCGGCAAACTGCAACAACAACAAAAAATAGCCAGGCATTATGACGGGTGCCTATAGCCCTAGTTACTCGGGGAGGCTGAGGCAAGAGAATAGCCTAAGCCTAAGAGCTGGAGATTGCTGTGAGCTGTGACACCACAGCACTCAACCAAGGGTGACAAAGTGAGGCTCTGTCTCTAGAAAAAAAAAAAAAAAAAGGAAAAATGTTGGAAAGAAATATTAACTATCTCTAGTAGGAGTCTAGATTATTTTAATTTTCTTCTTTTGTCTATATCTATGTGAAAGTCTCACACTGAGCATGTAAAAAATGTAAGTGGGATATAGAATTTATAATCTGGAAAAAAGATACAATGGTGAGGTTCTCAATAGGCAACAGGTGGCACACTCAAATTAGAACAGTTTGGGGAAGGTTCCTTGACAAAGGGATTAATTACATAGGTGTGTATGGATATAGGCCAACTGCAAGGGATGTTGTAGGATTTCAGTATGGAAGAGACAGGGCTATTACCCTCCACAGGCTAAAGAAAAGAGGCAAAGCGGGAGTAAACAGAACCTAGAAGGAGCAAGAACTGTGACGAGCAGGCCACAGTGAGAGGAGCAGTGACTTGCGGTTGGGGGAACAGCCTACCCAACTTGATTTCCTGCTGGAGACTCCTGTTAGAATTAGGTGGACACCAGTGGGCAGGAAAATTATGTTGCAATGCATACAAGTCTGCACATTACAGGGTGGAGGGTATAAGAGAGGCTTTAAGGGGCCTATGGAAGACATCCTGAAGAGGTGGGAGGTTTTTGTTTTTGTATTTTGTTTGTTTGTTTTTGAGACAGGGTCTCCCTATGTTGCTCAGCCTGGACTTGAACTTCTGGGCTCAAGCAATCCTCCTGTCTCATCCTCCTGAGTAGCTGGGATTATAGATGTGTATCAATTTGTCTACCCTAGCGGTTTTTTTTTTTTTTTTTTTTTTTTTGAGAGATAGCCTCAAGCTGTCATCCTGGATAGAGTGTAGTGGCATCACAGTTCACAACAACTTCCAATTCCTGGGCTCAAGTGAGTCTCTTGCCTCTGCCTCCCAAGTAGCTGGTACCACAGGTGCCCGCCACAACGCCCGGCCATGTTTTGGTTGCAGCCGTCATTGTTGTTTGCTAGGCCCGGGCTGGGTTCGAACCCGCCAGCTCAGGTGTACGTGACTGGCGCCTTGGCCTGCTGAGCCACAGGAACCGAGCCAGCCTAGCAGAATTTAAAAAAAAAATTTGTAAAAGCTTAAAGAATTTAGTGAGTGAAAATTGGACTGGATCTTAGGAGATTTCAAAAGTATCTCCCATTTTGAAACACATCTTTATCAAGTCCTGGGAAGATGGTTGTTGACTTTTAGGGGTATCTTCAGGTATGGGAAGCCCCTTGCTCCTGGAAAATCCCAACTATCTTTGAGCAGAAATGATGTTTAGAGAGTTGTTTGTGAAGAAGCAGAATGATATAATGGAAAAGGCACAGAGACAGAACACCTAGGTTCAAATTCCTGCCACTTGGGCAATTTACTTCATTTACCTTGGTCTGTTTTCTCACAGGTAAGATAGGAACAATGAAATGTATCAGACAGATATGTTGTGAAGATTAAAAGAGGTGACATATGTGAAAAAACTTGGGAAGCACTCAGTGGCTGTTGAATCTGAACTTGAAATCTGTCTCTTGAAAGCATCTCTCTATTGGTCTAAGAGTGGCCCAGAGTGCATCCTTTATCTTCCTCATGATGGTACTTCAGGTGTCTGAAGATACCAGGAATATCCCCCGAGCACTCTCTGCGTCAAGCTAAGTGCTTATATTTGCTTTGACCATTTTTGTTTTATAAGCACTTTATTCTCTTGCAAACCAGGAACTGCCTTGTTCTTCTGAGGCCCATCTCCATAGCCACAGTGGATTTCTGTAGAGGAGGTACTTGACCAAAGCTGGCCAATTGAATCTCTGCTGGAGAGTTCTCAAACTGGGTGTGGAGCAAGTCAGATCCTCTGTCCTGGTAGGAGCTGAGGTGTGTGAGGCAGAGAGGAGCAGAGAGATGGAGGATGGGGTCGGCTGATGGCCTGCAGGCATCTGGTTACCGTTGCTCTGGAGGCCCAGTGCTGTTTCTGTCTTCCAGTGGATTGCCATTCAATCCTTCTTAGACCCTGAGATTCAGTACAATCCCTTTGTCTATATCAGTTCACTGTGGGCATCTCAGAATTTCAAGTAAAAGAATCACAGTGGCCACATTGAAAAGGCTACAGCATAGGCTTTGGACTCTGAGATATCTGAATTCTGTATCAATAATTTCCTAGTTATGCGTCCTTTAGCAAATTTCATCAACTACCCTGAACCAATTTTCTGCTTCTTCCTCTTCTTTTTTTTGAGACAGAGTCTCACTCTGTTGCCCTGGCTAGAATGCAGTGGCCTCAGCCTAGCTCATAGCAACCTCAGACTCCTGAGTTTGAGCAATCCTCCTGCCTCAGCCTCCTGAGTAGCTGAGACTACAGATGCCCATCACAACAGATGGCTAACTTTTTCTATTTTTAGTAGAGACGGTCTCAATCTTGCTCAGGCTGGTCTTGAACTCCTGAGCTCAAGTGATCCTCCTGCCTTGACCTCCCAGAATACTAGGATTCCAAGCGTCAACCATTGTGTCTGGCCTCATTTTCTTCTTCTTCTTTTTTTTTTTTTCCAGCACCATCTGTTGAATAGAGATTCTTTGTTTATCAAAGATCAGGTGGCAAGGAGGGATAGGTTTAATCTCTTGATTTTCCATTCTGTTCCATGGGTCTATGTCTCTATTTTTGTGCCAATACCTTGCTGTTTTGATTACTGTGGACTTGAAATATAGCCTGAAGTCTAGTAGGCGGATACCTCCAGGTTTATTTTTATTGATAAGAATAGCGTTGGCTATACAGGGTTTTCTGGTTCCATACAAAAAGAGGTACTATTTTTTACAAACCTTTCAAGTATGATGCTGATATTTTAATGGGGATTGCATCGAAACTGTAGATTGCTTGGGAAAGTATAGATATTTTAACAATGTTGATCCTTCCCAGCCAAGAGCATGGCATACTTTTTCATTTGTTAATCTCTTCTGCACTTTCTTTTCTTAGAGTTTCATAGTAAGTTTCTTTGAAGCTACTGTGAAGGTATTTGTGTCCTTGATTTGCACCTCATCTTGGTGCAAACTTGGTGTATACTTCAGCGTATACAAAGTTTACTCATTTGTGGACATTGATTTTACACTCTGAGACATTACTGAATTTCTTGATCATTTCCAGAAGTTTTGTGGTTTAGTCTGTGGGGTTTTATAAGATAAGATCATATCATTATCCAAGAGAGAGAGTTCGACCTCCTCTGTCCCCATTTGGATGTCCTTTATATACTTTTCTTGCCTGATTGCATTGCTAGAACTTCAAGAAAATATTGAATAATAGTGGTGTTAGTGGACATCCTTGTTTGGTGCTAGTTCTAAGTAGAAAAGCTTTGAGTTTTACTCTATTCAGTATGATTTTAGCTGTGGGTTTACCATAGGTGGCTTTCATAAAGTTAAGAAATGTGCCAGCTATGTGTATTTTCTTAAGGGTTCTTATCATTTCAAGATGCTAAATTTTGTGACATGCTTTTTCTGTATTTATTGAGAGCATCGTATGGTGTTTGTTTTGCTTCTATTGATATGTAGAATTACATTTATGAATTTCTGTATGATAAACCATCCTCTCATCCCTTGGATGAAGCCTATTTGATCATGATATATAATTTAATGAGTAGCTGGAATGTATTAGCTAAGATTTGGTTAAGTGTTATTGAATCAATATTCATTAGTGAAATTGGACTGCTATTCACCTTTTTAGTCGGTCCTTTCATGTTTTTGGTATCAGGGTGATGTTTGCATCATAGAATGTGTTGAGGAAGTTTCTTTCCTTCTCAATGTTTTGCAATAGGTTTTGCAGTATAGGTACAAGCTTTTCTTTGAAGATTTGATAGAATTTGGGTGTGAAGCCATCTGGTTCTGAGCATTGTTTTGTTGGAAACATTTTTATTGTTTCTTCTATCCCAGTGCTTGATATTGGATGGTCCAAAAGACCTATTTCTTCTTGGTGAAATCTTTTAGTTTCTGTTTAGAATGTCTGTCCAGTCTATAAGAGGAGTGTTAAAGTTCCCTTCTACTGTGGTATTATAGGATAACATATTGCTCAGACAAATTAAAGTCTATTTCATAAATCTGGGAGTATTTAAGTTGGGTGCATAAATATTAGAATTGAAATACACTCTTGTTGTATTGTTCCTCTGACTAATATGAAGTGTACATCTTTGTCTCTTTTTATTTTAGTTGCCTTAAATCCACTTGTATCTGAAAATAAGATCACAACCCCATCTGTCTTATAATTTCCATTTGCCTGAAATATTTTCATCCCTTCATCCTGAGTCTTGTTTTGTCCTTCCCATTTTCTTCTTTTTTAAAAAAAAAAAATGACCGTGAAATGTGGTTTGTATTTATTTATTTAGAGATGGGATCTCACTATGTTGCCCAGGCTGGAGTGCAGGGGCTATTCATAGGTACAAATCACAGCTCCAGCTCCCTGGAGTCTCTAACACCTGGCCTCCAGTGATCCTCCTGTCTCAGCATTTAGAATAGCTGTGTACTACTGTACCCAGCTGAACCCATTTTCTTTCTTTCTTCTTCTTCTTTTTTTTTTTTTTTTTGAGACAGAGTCTCATTATGTCACCCTCGGTAGAGTGCAGTGGCATCACAGCTCACAGCAACCTCAAACCCGTGGGCTCAAGTGATTCTCTTGCCTCAGCCTCCCAAGTAGCTGGGACTACAGGTGCCCACCACACCTGGCTATTTTTAGAGACAGGATCTTGCTCTTGCTCAGGCTAGTCTCAAACCCATGTACTCAGGAGATCCACCTGCCTCAGCCTCCCAGAGTGCTAAGATTACAGGCATGAGCCACTGAACTCAGCCTGAATCCATTTTATCTATAAAATGAGAACAGCAGTACATACTTTGCCACTTTATTATAGGGAGTAAGAAAGGATAATATATATAAAATATACTTCTTATACTGGCACAGAGTAGATTCATCCTAAGTGATAGCAAAGCAAAATCTACTATTCCTAAGTTTGCAGTTAATTGAGACATTTACACAAGCTGTCACAAAATCTGTTTCCCCACTTTGAACTTGCACTGACTTTTTCAGCCTCATTGTGAATTTTTAAGAATATCTCTGCTCAATTTCGTCTTTGTTATTTCCTGAGAAATTGTTTAACAGGAATGTTGACATTTTTGAAAAGACAGATGCTCTTCTGTCCCCAAGGAAGACTCTGACTTGTGTTGCTGTCAGAGTTTCATGACCAGAGCAACAGCAGTAGGCCACGTTTAAAGAAGCCTTTCTCCTCGGCTGTGTATAAATTCTTGGGCCCTTTCCCAGAAATGACTTTCCAGAATAATTGTCCTAGAAAGCTACACACAGACTGCCTGTCTGCTGACTTGCCACACATTGGAGTTAATTTACAGTTCCTGTCATTTATTCTCAATGGTGACGTGCAAAAAGCTCTCGGCTTGGTGTTAGAAGATTCTGGGTTCAAGTTCCAGCTTTCGAAATGTCTAAACTCCTCAGGTTTTTAGTAAGTGTTCACTTGAGGTGTTGAAACATCAAGCAGAATGATTCATTCAATTGTAATTCATTCAACACATATTTAATGAGTGTACTCTATGTTTCAGGCCTCATGGGGAGGGTGCTGGAGTTGCAAAAGAACATTTGCTACTGACCTCAGACAGGTCATATCTAATGAGAGAAATCCTAACATATACCTATAATTTAATGGGTGTAGTAGTTAGCATAATTAGTAGGTGCTGCAACAAAGACCCCCCCCCAAGACTCAGTGGCTTCTCAACACAAAAGGTGTGTTTTTTTGTTGTTTGTTTATGCAAAGAATAGACTAGATTAGGAGGATTTCTTCCTTCTTATAGTTACACTACATGGAACATGCTATCACAATGGACTGAAGAGAGATGGAAGAGGAACATGGGCTCTGAACTACCTGGGCGCAGAAGTGACACCCATCACTTCTGCTCATAGTTCATTAGCGAAAACCGATCACGTGGCTGGCCCTAAGGTAACTTCAGCAGGGCTGGGAAATGTAGGGAAGCTCACAGGTTCTTGTGCCCCCATAGGGAAGTGAGCAAGGATCGTGTATTAATTATGACTGTAAATTCAAGCTTTTAATCAAATTTAGGAATATTTTCATCATCATTTTTTCAGATTTTTTGGTACCGTTCCCTGCTCTTTCTGGAACTCCAATTACAACTATGTTAGACGCATAAGTTGATATTATAATTACCTATGTGTTTTCTTCATATTATATAATTTCTATTACACTATCCTCATGTTCATTCACTTTTTCCTTTGTTACTTCCACTTGGCTTTTAAATCCATCAGTTAGATTTTTAAAAATTTTAGCTATTGTTTTTCATTTCTAGAATTTTTTGGGGGGAGGATGGAGCCTCACTTTGTCGCTCTCAGTAGAGTGCAGTGGCATCACAGCTCACGGCAACCTCAAACTCTTGGGCTTAAGTGATTCTCTTGCCTCAGCCTCCTGAGTAGCTGGGACAACAGGTACCCACCACAATAGCAGCTATTTTTAGAGATGGGGGTGGGGTGGGGAATGAGGGGTGCCCTTGCTCAAGCTGGTCTCAAACCCATGACCTCAGGGTAATCCACCCACCTTGGCATCCCAGAGTGCTAGGATTACAGACGTCAGCCACTGTACCCGACTCCATTTAATTTTTGGATGTTTTGATTTTTTTCTCTCTTGCTCTTTCTATTTTTTCTTTTTTTTTTTTTTGAGAAAGAGCCTCAAGCTATCACCCTGGATAGACAGCAACCTCCACAGCAACCTCCAATTCCAGGGCTCAAGCGAGTCTCCTGCCTCCGCCTCCCAAGCAGCTGGGACTACAGGCGCCTGCCACAACGCCCGGCCATTTTTTGGTTGCAGCCGTCATTGTTGTTTGGCGGGCCCAGGCTGGATTCGAACCCGCCAGCTCAGGTGTACATGGTTGGCGCCTTAGCCCGTTGAGCCACAGGCGCCGAGCCACTTTTCTATTTGTTCATTCGTTGAAGATATACATGTATTTTGTTTTGCTTCATTGAGAATAGATGTAATAACCACTTTAAAATCCTTGTCTTCCATTTGCAACTTCTGTATTACCTTGGAGTTGTTTTCAGTTTCTTTTCTCTGGAGACGGCTTTCCATTTTCCAGTTTTGTCACACACTGGGCTATTTTACACTGTAAAATGGACACTGTGAACATGGGAAGTCACTTTGTACAGCTTCTCTACCTTGCATGTTTCTGTCCCCTCCAGGCCCTTCAGGGAACTGCTATTTTATCAAGTCCTGATTTTACAGCTATTGTCTGTAGGATCTTACTTAATCAGAACCGGAAACAGACGTCTGTGAAGGTTTTTAATTTACTCTGGCCTGACAGCATCTCACCTAAGGATGAGCCATAAGCTTTTTATTTTTGTGTCCCAAAAGGATTCTCCAATGTTGCCATGTGGGAAGCTTGGCTCAGGAAGGTGGAGAGGCCTTCTGGGGCAACCACCAAGTAGTGGGGGATGAGAGTCAATGGATAAATATTTCTTATTGATTTTAAGAGTAGACAATTCAGAGAGGGGATTCTGTGCACTCCTCAGAGAGCCCTAGTAGGATTTAGCCCCAAATGCACCAAAGGCAACTAATGTCATAACATACTCTTAAATCAGCCCTTCTTTCCCTATTCCACTTTCTCTTGTACCTTGCTCTCTTTAAAAAAAAAATATATATATATATATTTATACATATACACACATATACACAGGGTGTCCCAAAGTCACCCCTAAACTAGCCACACATAACAAAATGGGAAATGATAGCTACATGTACCTTTATGTACAAAATAGTCAATACAAAATTTTATAAAGAGGTGGCCAACATGTAGAGAATGTGTTATAAATGTTTTGTAAAATTTTGTGTACATAGGCATGTATACACATACATACCTATATGTGCACATATACATAACCTATATGTATACACACACATATATGCACTCCCTATATTCATATATGTTAGAGAGATGGAGACTTGTTATGTTGCTCAGGCTAGTCTCAAACATTCTTCCCAACTCAGCCTTACAACAGCTGAGACTACAGACTACAGGCATGCACCACTATTTCTGGCTTTGAACCTCACTTTTAGTTTTGGGGGGCAACTTCCAAATAAACTATTTGCACTCAAGTTCTTATCTGTTTCCATTTTTGGAGGAAACATAGGCAAAGACTCTGCTATCAGTCCCATTTTCTCCTCCTGGGACTCGGAAGTGATACTGTGTGATTCAGGTTCGTGTTGGGAGAAGATACAATTGAAGAGTTTGGTAGGGACCCTATTTTTAGAAGTCTTTTTTTTTTTGAGACAGAGCCTCAAGCTGTCACCCTGGATAGAGTGCGGTGGCATCACAGCTCACAGCAACCTCCAACTCCTGGGCTCAAGTTAGTCTCCTGCCTCCGCCTCCCAAGTACTTGGGACCACAGGCGCCGGCCACAATGCCCGGCCATTTTTTGGTTGCAGCCGTCATTGTTGTTTGGCGGGCCCAGGCTGGATTTGAACTCGCCAGCTCAGGTGTACGTGGCTGGAGCCTTAGTCCATTGAGCCACAGGCGCCGAGCCTATTTTTAGAAGTCTTAAATGCTATCTAAGAAGTTTGGATCCTGTCCCGTAGGGTGGAAGGAAGTGAGTACGAGATTGACATGATCTTATTTAAGGACCCAGATTTGAGGACTTCACTTCCCTGAACTTCCATTTCTTTCATTAACACTTTGGGAATCGTAGCATTTCCCTTTCTCCTTCACACAGTTGTTCCAAAGACCAAATTAGATAATGCGCTTGCATAAAGAGCTAATTAAAAATAGGCTGTTCCTACCCTTACTTCCATCTGAAGTATCTTATATGTTAGTGTGGGAACTAAGCATTCTAATACTGAAGAAAAATACCTTATTTGTCTATTAGAATTTCTAATTTTCATAAAACAAGTATTTTCATCATGCAATTTTCATGAGCCAGATAACCCAAAAGTGACATCAGGTTGTATCTATAAAATAACCAAATGATAAACAAACTCTAAGCTCTCTGTAAGGAACTGTAGATTCTAAACTAACATGAGGCTTACATGATAGAGGGGGCCTTCTAGGACTGATGTGGAAGCTCTGTGATGTCTCAGGCTGCTTTCTGCTCTTCCAGTCTGCGAGTATGGCTTCCATCTTCACTGTCCCCAGGGGTTGCTGCGCCTTCAGACATTATGTCAACTTTCAAGCAGGAGGAAGTGGGTAGAGAAAAAGATAAATTTTCAAGTTGAGTCGATGACCCCCCTGTCCCCCGTCCTGCCCCCCACTGCAAGAACATTCTGGAAATCTCTTCTAATGATTTCTACTTATGTCTCTCTGGCTATAAGGAAAGCTGGGAAATGTAGTCTTTTATTTGGGTACGAGTCATCCCCAAATAAAATCAGGGCTCTATTAGTAAAAAAGAAGAAAAAATGGATATCTGGTAGGCAAGAACTGTCTTGCCCACATGTGCTGTTGTGAAACGAACCCTGGATCAAATCCTGGATTTAAATTCTACTTTTGCCTGTATTTCTTAGTTAATTGAGTGAGTTACCTTCTGAGATTAAATTTTTGCACTTGTAAAATGGTGCTGAAAATGTGTACTTTACAAAATTTGCTCTTTATAGAGCCATTTCGAGGATTCTGGGTGATAATCTTCTAATGTACCCAGTACCATGCCTGGCTCAGTATAGATTCTCAATCCGTTGAATCCAACCTAACAGTGCCCTGTGCCAGATGCTAGGCTGGACACGAGAAACACACAGGCTGCAACCTGTGCCTGTAAGGAACTCTAAATGTGTGTGTGTGTGTGTGGTGATGTCACACAGGCAGGGTGGTGCTCCACCCAGGTCTGCTCTTCAGTGCCGCTGAACCCCTGCTACAGGGAAGAGGGGCTGCCACTGGCTCACAGCCATGCACCTCAGTGAGAACTGCCTTCAGCTGCAGGGAACTCTGTCCCAAAGTATGCTCCCTCCCAGGGGTGGCCCATGGGCCAGGATCTGCCAACGAGTAGGGAAAAAGCAGACACTCCACACTCCAATTTTAGGACAACCCTGAAAGTCCACCATGGGTCCAGAGCACCCTGGAGGACCAGCTCTCTTGCAGCTTCATTTTGTTTTTATTCCTGGATCTAGTCCTTCGTTCCTCACCTTCTTACAGGTGTATCTCCTCAAAGCAATCCTTAGTAAACCTGCACATAACCCTCCATCTCAGGGGTCGCTTCCAGGAAACCCACTGTAAGACATATGCCAAGCTACTTCACAAGTGATTCTCAAGTGTCTTCAGTACCAGGGCCAGGAGCTCGGGGCTAGCTGCTCTCCATCTCTTCCTGCTTTTCTTGCCTGACTCTTCCTGAGGAGCCCAGCTACCATAGCCTCTGAATGCTGCCTTAGAGCTCCTTAACGTCCTCTCCCAGTACTAACTGCCTCCTTCTCTGGGTATTTCTGCACAAGCTCCTGCCAGACAGCACCTGATGATGGGCTTAGCTCATCTTTTCACACCCCCTCCTAGGTTGCCCTAATCCCCGAGACTGCTGACTCAGGGTCAGGGCCTCATCTCCGGGCCAGTCATCTGTGGGCGGTGGGGAGCGAGGAAGGGGTTCATGGCCCTCCTAGGGCTTCCCTTGCAGCAGGGTCAGCTGGAGGGAGGTGTTGTGAGTACAGAGCATATTCTAGGTGCTTTCAGACCAAATGAAACCCCTGAAGACGCTGGGAAAGAAGAGGAAGGGCTGAGGAAGCCATGGCAGGCGAAGCAGAGGTGCCGGCCGCAGCTCCTGTGTTCTTAGTTAAGGGGAAAGGGACTTGATTTGGAATGCAGGGTTCCCGGGGCAGAGGGAGGAGTGCTGGTGCGGAATGAAACCACGTGGGGCTGCCCTGCCTATTTTCAAGGGAACTTGAACTCCAGACATCAGAGAAGAAGGGCCCTAGGAAGGAGCAGGAGGGATGGGGCAGGTTGAGGGGAGAGAAGGAACCAGTATGCACCAGTGCCCTGGACGGAGGGGGCGGAGGTTATTCATTGTTCCCCAGCACACGGTGTCCTCCACAGGGAGCCCTCAGGGTGCCCGTGTGGCAGGTGCTCTCCGGCCGGGGCTTAAGTTAGGCAGCTTTTGCATCCTGCCCCTTTGAGGGTTTTCTTCCACCTCCTCACGCCCACCGACAACAGCTACCAGGTTCTCAAAGTCCTGACAGCTGACTCCTGCACTCTCACGCTGGAAGGGGGTCCCCAGTGGGCTTCACATTGCTTTCCTCCACTCACAGGCTGTGTCACACAGGGCCAGAGGCCTCGTCTGCATTTAGGGCGCTGTCTGGTAGGCGCGAGTTGTTTCCAGCCTTCTGTGGTTACAATGCTGCAGAAAGAACTGGACGCCGGGTCCACTCCACAGAACAATGTGTTCCTGAACGTTGATTACTGCTTCAAAGCAATGTGTACCTGTGACATCAGGTTGGACCACAAAGCAACCTGCGCCTAGTTAAAAATCATGGGCACCGTTTTATTTTGGGGGTGTAGACACAGGTCTTGCTACGTTGCTCAGGCTCGCATCAAACTCCTGATCTCAAGTGATCCTCACACCTCAGCCCCCCAAAGTGGTGGGACTGTAGGTGTGAGCTACCTACCTGGTGGTCACCTTTTTAAAAAGATTTTTCCTTGGTTCGGCGCCTGTGGCTTAACAGGCTAAGGCACCAGCCACATACACCTGAGCTTGCGGATTCGAATCCAGCCTGGGCCCACCAAACAACAATGATAGCTGCAACCAAAAAATGGCCGGGCGTTGTGGCGGGCACCTGTAGTCCCAGCTACTTGGGAGGCAGAGGCAGGAGACTCGCTTGAGCCCAGGAATTGGAGGTTGCTGTGAGCTGTGATGCCATTACACTCTATCCAGGGTGATAGCTTGAGACTCTCTCTCAAAAAAAAAAAAAAGATTTTTCTTTTTCTGATTGTAAAAAACACATGGTAATAATGGAAAACAACCTATATGTCTCCATAATTCATAAACCCATATATATAACCCATATAGATATTCACTATTAATATATTGATGTGATCTTCTGAGCTTTTTTTTTTTATAGAGACAAAGTCTCACTTTATCGCCCTCAGTAGAGTGCCGCGGCGTCACACCGCTCACAGCAACCTCCAACTCCTGGGCTCAGGCGATTCTCTTGCCTCAGCCTCCCGAGTAGCTGGGACTACAGGTGCCTGCCACAACACCTGGCTATTTTTTTGTTGCAGTTTGGCTGGGGCTGGGTTTGAACCCACCACCCTCGGTATATGGGGCTGGCACCCTACCCACTGAGCCACAGGTGCCGCCCTTCTGAGCCCTTGTTTATACACATGCACACACCTTATACTCTACCTAGTTTTTAAAAATCCAGCTTTTTGCCCTGAACATTACATCATAATCATTTAACATTAAATATTCTTTACAAGTGATGTTTTTATGATCACATATTTCACTATATGACCATCTCCTAATTTGTTTAAACCACACCCTCAATATCAGACACTTAAATTGTTTCTAATTGTTTTATATTTTAGAAACCTCTGCAATGAATATTGCTATACATAAATCATTGTTCCAATTTCTGTTTTATTTGCTAGTCATTTTTTTATTCTACTCAGTAGAACCAATGACCAAAATTTGTATTAGAGAATGAAAATATTTCAGAAGTTTTTAGTAGGTACTCTTGAATTCCCTTCCTAGAAAGTTGTTCCTATACTTTTGTCTCACCACTTCCTTGCCAACATTGAGTCTTACAGAAATTTAGCAAAAAGTATCATTTTTTGCTTTCTTCTTTTCATTATATATGTAATGTTTCTTATTCAAAATTTGGAAAAGAGGCCAGGTGCAGTGGCTCACGCCTATAATCCCAGAGCTCTGGGAGTCTGAGGCGGATGGATTGCCTGAGGTCACAGGTTTGAGACTTGCCTGAGCCAGAGCGAGACCCTGTCTCTAAAAAATTGCTGAGTGTTATGGCAGGGGCCTGTAGTACCAGGTACTTCGGAGGCTGAGGCAAGAGAATCACTTGAGCCCAAGAGTTTGAGGTTGCTGTGAGTTAAGACACCACGGCACTCTTCCGAGGGTGACAAAGTGAGACTCTGTTTCCAAAAGAAAAACAAATGGAAAAGAACAAAAACTTAAAAAAAAACCCAAAACCCTCACCCATATATTTCACAATCTTGGTTTAATCACTATTAAAAAATATTTTTGATATTTCTTTCCAGGCTTTTCTCTATTTAAATGTTTTCTATAAAATTGACATTAAATATGCTTGAAACACATGACATTTAATTTTTGCCAAGTTTAAGCTAAAAATGGCATCTCTTATTTTAACTTGTCATATTTGTTCCAAATATTTTTCTAAGTTTCTTGATTGCTTTTTTTAAAATTGTGTTTACGGCGTTCTGAATTTTTATGTGGTCAGATCTAGAAATCTTTTTCTTTCATCTGCTCCATGGTTTTTAAAAGCTTCTTGCCACGAAGATAGGGTGTTAAATAACAAAAAAGATCAGCAGAATAAGGGAAAGTACGGCTTATATTCATTCACAGGCATTTATTGATGTCTACTTATCACTGTGTGAGGTGTGTATGTGTGTGCCTGTGTGTGTAGGGGCACAGAGATGGATCGTGCATTATTCTCTCTCCAGGAGGGAGATAAGGTGAGAATAGCTCTTAGAGAGGGTTACAGGACACAGGGCTCTAGCTCCAGCTCAGGAAAGAGCAGGCAAGGAAGGCTTCTTGGAGGAGGGGGCATTTAAGCTAGACTGGGGGGGGGGCTGAGAAGCATGTAGCTATGAGGAAAGGAGAAGATTGAGCTGAGGGAATTTCAGAGGATAGAAATTGTCACCTTGCCAGGAGGGAGCAACAGAACACTATTGCCCTGGGGGAAAGAAAAATTATCCTTAAAGTATCTGGTAGGCCGGGTGGGGCGGCTCATACCCATAATCCCAGCACTCTGGGAGTCTGGAAGGCTGAGGCAGGAGGATCTCTTGAGCTCAAGAATTCAAGACCTGTCTCTACTTAAAATAGAAACACTTGCTGGGCATGGTGGCCAGCACCTGTAGACCCAGCTACTCGGGAGGGTGAAGCAAGATGATTGCACAAACCCAAGAATCTGAGGTTGCCATGATCTAAGATTTCACAGCACTCTACCCAGGGCAATAGAGTAAGACTGTCTCAAAAAAAAAAAAAAAATGTCTGGCATGGCTTGCACGGGAGAGTTGTATTAAAACAGGTGATTTCCACATGCATTCCAAATTGACTTAATCCACACCTTTTGTGTGTAACATTAGCTATTAATAGAATAACTTGCAGTGGTAACACTGTAGATCAAAGTGGAAACAGAATGAAGGGCTTCCTATCCTTGAAAGCTGGTTCTTGAAGTAATAAAGTTTTACTTCATATAACGAGGCAGGGATCAGGTAACTCTTGCATCTCTGGAGGGGGCCCCTGGACACTCTATAGGTCCTTATGCAGTGAGGCCTGTGTGCCAAGGGTTCTGACCATTGATCGGCCTATTCTAGGGTGAGCTAAAATGGCAGAGCCCTACAGAGAGGTTAGTCTACCCAGGAGAACCCTTTCTTTCCTTTGGGAGCTGTTCTTTCTCTGCCTGTTGAGCCTGGTGGTCAAGTTCTGTAGGGCTGGGTCTGTGAGCCACTGACCAACCCTGGGCTGCAGGGATTGGTCCGACGAGTGAGCATTTACTCTGGGCTTGGCCAATCAGAGTGCTCCATTAAGTAGCTTCACATTGGAATGGAGAGAATGCTGTATTTTAGAACTTTGAGGAAGAGCTGCCTACCAGGAGGTTTAAACATTCAAGATAATGAAGGCTGAGAGAAGCAGAAAGAATAGGAACCAAGAATCCAGCTCCTCCATCCAACTGCTCTACTTTTTTTTTGAGACAGAGCCTCAAGCTGTCACCCTGGATAGAGTGCAATGGCATCACAGCTCACAGCAACCTCCAACTCCTGGGCTCAAGTGAGTCTCCTGCCTCCGCCTCCCAATTAGCTGGGACTACAGTTGCTTGCCACAACACCCGGCTATTTTTTGGTTGCAGCCGTCATTGTTGTTTGGTGGGCTTGGGCTGGATTTGAACCCACCAGCTCAGGTGTACGTGGCTGGCGCCTTAGCCCGTTGAGCCACAGGCGCTGAGCCCAACTGTTCTACTTCTTGAAGTCTTCCTTCCATTCTACTAGGACCCTAGTTCCTGCCAGGGAGACCCCTTTTTTGACTTAAGCTCGTCAGAGTTGTGTTGTTGTCCTTTGCAATCAGAAGAATCCAGTCTGACACCAGGAAAGTAAGGGGCTCTGATTCTTACATCTAATTTCACTGCCAAGGTTAATGTTTTTCATTTCTTCCATATACATTTTTTTTTTTTTTATTGTTGGGGATTCATTGAGGGTAACAAGAAACCAGGTTGCACTGATTGCATTTGTTAGGTAAAGTCCCTCTTATAATTGTGTTTTGCCCCCAAAAGGTGTGTCACACACCGGAACCCCCACTCCCTCCCTCCTTCCCTCTGTCTGCTCTTCCTTTCCCTCATCTCCTCCCTCCTTCTCTCTCTCTCTCTCTGCTCTCTCCTTCCCCCACCCTCCCATCATATACTAGGTCATTAATTGTCCTCATATCAAAATCAAGTACATAGGATTCATGCTTCTCCATTCTTTTCATGCTTTACTAAGAATAATGTGTTCCACTTCCATCCAGGTTAATACAAAGGATATCAAGTCTCCATCTTTTCTAATGGCTGAATAGTATTCCATGGTGTACATATACCACAGCTTGTTAGTCCATTCCTGGGCTGGGGACATTTAGGCTGTTTACACATTTTGGCGATTGTAAATTGAGCTGTGCTCCACAGTCTAGTGCAAATGTCCTTATGGTAAAAGAATTTTTTTTTCCTTCTGGGTAGATGCCCAGTAATAGGATTGCAGGATCAAATGGGACATCTAGCTCGAGTTCTTTGAGTGTTCTCCATACTTCCTTCCAAAAAGGTTGCATTAGTTTGCAGTCCCACCAGCAGTGTAAAAGTGTTCCCTTATCTCCACATCCACGCCAGCACCTGCAGTTTTGAGATTTTGTGATGTGGGCTATTCTCACTGGAGTTAGATGGTATCTCAGGGTGGTTTTGATTTGCATTTCTCTAATAATTAGGGATGATGAGCATTTTTTCATATGTTTGTTAGCCA
>CAUYON010178696.1:0-14675 GCA_963573935.1 Arctocebus calabarensis
TTCAAGAATAACAGGGCTTGGTCGGGCATTGTGGCGGGCATCTGCAGGAGACTCGCTTGAGCCCAGGAATTAGAGGTTGCTGTGAGCTGTGATGCCACAGCACTCTCTCCAGGGTGACAGCTTGAGGCTCTGTCTCAAAAAAAAAAAGAATAACGGGGCTAAATAAACATTCTTATTGCCCTCAGTAGAGTGCCGTGGCATCACACAGCTCACAGCAACCTCCAGTTTCTGGGCCTAGGTGATTCTCTTGCCTCAGCCTCCCAAGTAGTGAGGACTACAGGTGCCCGCCACAATGCCTGGCTATTTTTTTTTTTTTTCTGCAGTTCACAGGGCCTGGGTTTGAACCCGCCACCCTCGGTATATGGGGCTAGTGCCCTACTCACTGAGCCACAGGTGCCTAAATAAACATTCTTATTAAAACTTGGGCCAAAAAGATAAATGTGAAATTCTTCTCTTAAATATTTGACATCAAGTGGTGTGTTGCACTTTTTAGGTACTAAAAGAAACACATCAAAATATACTCTAAAGTTTAAATATTTCTCTTTAGGATTAGTTCTACTGACATTCAAAGTCTTTCTAGAATCCTGCCTCCATTTTCCTTTGATTTTGCCTAAAGACAGGGTAAGAGTTATGGGTACAGTAGCTTGCCTTTATACTGTAGCTTATTTGTTATAGACTTTTGGAAACACCACAGATACTCTTCTTAGAAAGGAACACTCTCCACTACCTGATTTCAATAAATCACTGCCTGATTACATTTAGTCACAAAACCCTTATTACCTTATAACCTTATATCTCTTAATATAGAGAGATTTTAGGAGCTGTACAGATTGCGTAAAAGACAGCCAGTTTGTTTGTTAAGAGCTTAATATTAGAAGAAGTTCAGTGCAAATTTTAATATGGCATAAAAAAACCAGTTATAAATAAGAAGCTGTTATTCTTTGTTCCCCATTACATTATACTTACATAGACTGGAAAATAATCAACTGCAGGACTTTGATGAGTGCTATTTATTTCTCTAATAACCAAAGTAGACTGAAAACGTTGAAGCTAATTCTGAGATGTGAACAATTTGCTTTTGAGTGATGTGAAGTTTCTTAACTAGCCCTATTATTTATGGAATCAAACATATATTTTACTAAGTATAATACAAGGGCCAAGTACAATAGATATTCAGTATTGCACATACAAATATGATTAAAATATGGGCCAAATAATTGTCTTAATGCCACCTAACAAACAATGACAGGGCAGTGCCTAGGGCTTAGTGAGTAGGGTGCTGGCTCCAAATACCGAAGGCGGCTGGTTCAATCCCGGCCCTGGCCAAATTGCAATTAAAAAATAGCCAAGCATTGTGATGGGCGCTTGTGGTCCTAGCTACTTGGGAGGCTGAGGCAAGAGAAGTGCCTAAGCCCAAGAGCTAGAGTTTGCTGTGAGTTGTGATGCCACAGCACTCTACCAAGGGCGACAAAGTTAGATTCTTGTCTCAAAACAACAACAACAAAAAAAAACTCAAAAAAACTAACATAATGGCAGCCCAATATTAGGAGCCAAAAGGGAGAAAGATCAAATATTGCACGTGTAAGTGATTTTACTGATTGTGTAGCTTATGGAAATAAAAATATAATCAACAGAATTACTGAGTTTTCATGGGCCTCCCAACCCCCATCTGACTTCATGAAAAAAAATCAATGATGAAAACTGTAAAGATTTAAATGACAGCTTTTATTGCAAATATTCTCTAGTTCCTAGAATCCATGATATTAAAAAGATAGTCTTCTACACAAGCACTTGAACTATGCTAAACCACTAGGAGTTGGAGAAAATGGATAGTACTTACAGCAATGACGTTTCTTTCTTAATTCTAATGACCAAATTAACGGTGAAGCCACCTTACACAAATCTAAGATTCTATGATACCAGTGCGTCAGCAAGTATTTTTCTCTTAATTACCTATGTTGAGCCTCCAATTTCTGCTCGAGTTTTTGCTGACAAAGGACAGCATGCTTCCTCTTTATGGCTTGCTCAAACCCAGGTTTGGCCTGTAAAGCATGGTCATAACAGAGCACTGAGTGGTTATACTCCCCAAGCATCTGAAGAGACAAAAACACACACACACATATACACACACAGAGGGGAAATAAACATTAGCCATGGCCTGGTTACATCTGTCTAAACCCCATACTGATTTCTGAGATCATACCTACATCTTATTCTACAGTAAACATTATTTTGACTAGTGGCCACATCCCCTCAATATGAAGGTATGCTATAGGATGGTTTATTTGGAAGTTATAGCTATTCTTAAGAGGTGTATCCTGAAGAAGTTTATAATTCCATCAATTTGTTTTTTTTTTTTTTCATGTCAAGAGACTAGAAGAATTATGATACACTATTATACTGAGGCATTTTCTTCCAGATTCCTTCATTTCCATTGTTAAGAACAAAGGAAGAAGGGAAAAGTAATGTTCTATTAAGAAAATAAAAACAGAAGAAAGTAGCAACTGGGATGGCTCATGAAACAAAAAGTAGTATTTACTGCATATATATTCCCCAAAGTGTAATAGCTAGTGAAGAAGTCACTGTCATCCAGAGCTGCGTGGACCACGACAGCAGCATCAGCAGAGAAATGTGCTCTGTGTAGAACATTCGCCAAATTGACCAGCGCAATGTCTTTATTGTGCCTAAAAGAGGAGAGATGTAACTAGATGTTAGAAGCATGTACTCATGATTATCTATAACTATTTGACAAGAAAACATAACTTTCATAGTTATTTGATTGATTGATTGATTTAGCTGAGACAGTGTCTTACTTTGTGGCCCTTGGTAGAGTGCTGTGGCACCATAGCTCACATCAACCTCCAACTCTTGTCACAAGCGATCCTCTTGCCTCAGCCTCCCACGTAGCTGGGACTACAGGTGCCTGCCACAGCAGTTGGCTATTTTTAGAGATGGGTTCTTGCTCTGGCTCAGACTGATCTTGAGCTCCTGAGCTCAGGTAATCCACCTGCTTTGGCCTCCCAGAGTGCTAGTATTACAGGCGTAAGCCACCAAGCCCAGCCACATTCAAAGTTATTGTGCTTAGGAAAATAACTCTGCATATACATACAGGTGGAGAAAATAATCATAATGTTTCATTTTTAAATTATTGATGGTTTTTTTTTTTTTTTTGAGGCAGAGGCTCACTATGTCACCCTCAGTAGAGTGCCGTGGCATCACAGCTCATAGCAATCTCCAAATCTTGGGCTGAAGAGATTCTCTTGCCTCAGCCTGCCAAGTAGCTGGGACTACAGGTGCCCACCACAATGCCTGGCTATTTTTGGTTACAGACACCAGTGTTGTTTGGCAGGCCTGGGCTGGATTCGAACCCACCAGCTCAGGTCTATGTGGCTGGTGCCTTAGCTGCTTGAGCCACAGGCACTGAGCTGCCAGTTGTCATTGTTGTTTTAGCAGGTCCGGGCTGGGCTCGACCTCATCAGCTTCGGTGTATGTGGCTGGTGCTCTACTCACTGAGCTATGGGCACCGAGCCAATTATTGATGGTTGTTAATATAATTCCAAATTTTGCCATAAAAATAGACTGGCAGAGATTATATGATTTTTAAGTTTATTTAGGGCTTATATTTGTTTTAAGAAATGTTAAACTGTATTAGAATTGTTAGCACTCTAGTCATATTCGAGTTCTGCAGTTACAAGAGATACAGATAGAATAGACAAGATAACATGTTATCAGTATATACTGATATTGAGTATTATAATTTTAATATAGTTTTTTCCTTAAAATGTGTATTTTTTTTTGGGCAGCTCTCTACATTTTTTCCTTATTAGAAATAAGTATATTACACAATATATTAAAAAAAAGTATATTACACAATCTTTGCTTTGAACTTTTTGACATCCATGATTTTCTTCGTGATGGAACTAATTTCTTTGAACAAGGTTGGAGGAGAGTATAATGAAAGTATACTGTAAAGCTGCTTTTATTGTTTTCTTATGTATTTTTTTTTTTTTTTTTACCAGACTTTAGGAATGTGGAAAGTGATGAAAATCACATCCAGAAGAGGAAAAATCTTACCTGGAAGAGAAATGAAGTGCTCGCATGGCACACTCCACTACCTGATATGGTTCATTCTTTATTCTCCAGTAAAATGAGGCCATATTATACAGTACCCATGAGGAAGAGTTCTAGAGAAGAAACAAATACAATGATAATCAAACACAACTCAATATAGTTTCTTTTATTTAGAATGCTCAAAGAGTACCTTTAATATGTTAGCTCTTCTAAAATTTAAGATGAAGAGCAAAACTAGTGAGAGTAATGATGAATCAGAGGACAAAGTACAAATAAACTATAGCTGCCAAAAGAGTCTCCTAATCATCAGTTGAGCATGTGCATTAGGGTATGACCTTCCTATAGAGACCATGCAACTCCAGGCTAACAATCCAAGGTGGAAATAAAAGTCATCCAAGGGAAAAACCCACGTAAGTGGCCATAACTTGTTGGGTCCTATTTCAGGACTTCAGAAGTTAAGACCTAATCTATTTAGAAATGCTGGTAGCTCCAATATGAAATTCTTGAAATTATCATTTTACAAAGTTATCTATTTATGTAATATCTGAGTGAAGGTACAAACTTCAGCAAATTATAGGCTATGACTAAATTATTATTTGTTAATTTTTCATTTGTGTTTGGAATCTAATTCAAACATTCAAGCTGTTACAAACTGAATTCTGGGCTGGGCATGGTGCTCACTCCTAAAATCCTAGCACTCTGGGAGGCCAAGGCAGTACTGCTTGAGGTCAGGAGTTCAAGACCAGCCTGAGTAAGAGCAAGATCCCATGTCTACCACAAATAGAAAAATTAGTCAGGTGTGGTGGCATGTGCCTATATTCCCAGCTATTCAGGAAGGCTGAGACAGAAGGATCACTTGAGCCCTTGAGCTAGGGGTTGTAGTGAGCTATGATGAAAACACTATACTCTACCAGGGGCAAAAGAGAAACTGTGTCTTAGAAAAAAAACCAAACCAAACCAAAAAACTCCTAAATTCTGGCTGGGAATGGTATCTAACGCTAGTAATCCTAGCACTTTGGAAGCCAGAGGTGGGAGGATTGCTCGAGTCTAGGAGTTCAAGACCAACCTGGGTGATAGAGACCCTGTCTCTTCAAAAAACAGAAAACTTAGCTGGATGTGGTAGCATGTGCCTGTAGTCCCAGCTACTCAGGAGGTTGAAGCAGGAAGATCACTTGAGCCCAGGCATTGAAGACGACAGTGTGCTATGATGCCACTGCACTCTACTGGGGAACAGAGCAAGATCCTGTCTTAAACAAACAAACTAAATCTTTAGTAACTAGTAATTAATTAAGTAAAAGATTTAGTCAAGTTAAACAGAAGTTCAGATATGCTTGCTCCTTTTGTGTCTCAGAATTTTTTTTTCCTCTAACATACACTGAATTTTAACCATATAAAGGTGAGAAGACTAAACCTGAACATCTCAAAAACTGGATGTAAAAAAGTTTAAACCCAAATAAACTTAAATTTCCACTGTAGAAAAAAAAATAAAGTTTAATATATTTGGGGGAAATATTTATTTATATGACCACCACAGTTTAGTATCTTTGATATACAAAGAGCTCATAAAAAATGTAACCATGTGGGGTGGCGCCTGTGGCTCATTGAGTAGGGCGCCGGTCCCATATACCAAAGGTGGTGGTTTCAAACTCGGCCTTGGCCGAACTACAAAGCAGATATAAATAGCTGGGCATGGTGGCAGGCGCCTGTAGTCCCAGTTACTTGGGAGGCTGAGGCGAGAGAATCGCCTAAGCCCAGGAGTTGGGAGGTTGCTGTGAGCTGTGTGATGCCACGGCACTCTACCGAGGGCGATAAAATGAGACTGTCTCTACAAAAAAAAAAAAAAGTAACCATATAATTAGCTGGGCATTGTGGCATGTGCCTATAGTCCCAGCTACTTGGGAGATTGAAGCTAGACTGCTTGAGCCCAGGAGTTTGAGGCTACAGTGAAGTCTGATCATGCCACTTACTCTAGCTAGGATGACAGAGCAATTCTGTCTCTAGAAATCTAAACATAAAGCCAAAAAGACAAGAGAAAATGGGCAAAACCACAGACAATTCAAAAATATAAAATATCTACGAAATATGTGTAACTTCACAAGGAAAAAGAAATAAAAAAGATACAAGTTTTCCTTTTACTAACTGGTAAAGGTTAAAAAGAATACCAATATTTATTATTAGACACATTATATTATATATTAAATTTAGATATTAACTGTAGAAATGTTAAGTTACTACAGTATTTCTGGGGGACAATTTGATAACATGTATCTAAAAAGCCTTAAAAATGTTATTGTGGGCTCGGCGCCTGTGGCTCAATGGGCTAAGGTGCCAGCCACGTACATCTGAGCTGGCGGGTTCAAATCCAGCCTGGGCCCGCCAAACAACAATGATGGCTGCAACCAAAAAATGGCCGGGTATTGTGGCCTGTAGTCCCAGCTACTTGGGAGGCGGAGGCAGGAGACTCACTTGAGCCTAGGAATTGGAGGTTGCTGTGAGCTGTGATGCTACAGCACTCTCTCCAGGGTGACAGCTTGAGGCTCTGTCTCAAAAAAAAAAAAAAAAAAAAAAAAAAAAAATGTGATTGTGTTGACCCCCACAATTCCATCACTAAAAATATATGCTATGGGAATAATTAAGTTTTAACTAAAAAGATGTGTAAAAACAAAACTCTAGAAGAATATATTACAGGTTGGGTGTGATGGCTCCCACCAGTAATCCTAGCATTTTGGGAGGCCAAGACAGTAGGCCTGCTTGAGGTAAGGAGCTCTCACCCAGCTTGAGCAAGAGTGAGACCCCGTCTCTAAAAAAAGAGAAAAATTAGCCAGGCATGGTGGTGTGTACTTGAGCCTAGGAGTTTAAGGCTGCAGTGAGCTATGACGACATCATTGCACTATAGCAGGGGCGATTGAGCAAAGCTCTGTCTTTAAAAAAAAAAAAAAAGGATATAAAAAGAATATATTCAACCTAGGTTCAAAAATTATTACTTTTCTATTCTTTTTTGATAAATTTTATAGTCTGAATTTTTTAAGAGGACCAATTATTTTAAAAAGAAATATATAATCAAAAATAGTTTACATTTAGTTAAATATGGTTTAAAATAGTTTATTTTAAAGTTACTTTTAAGATTAAAATAAGTATAGTTCTATAATATTCATCCTTAAGTATTCTGTCTTCAAAAAAATTATGACTTTTGAATGATGCAATTACAAATTTTAGTACCATGTACATATCACCTGAACTACCACTTGAAAAGCTGGTTAAGGGATAGTACATTCTTATACAATTGGCTTCTGATTGAGGTTTTACTCTTAAGAGCCTTTTGAGAAAGTTTTTTTCTTTTTTTTCCAAATCAACCAATGCTTTAAAGAAAAGTCTTTCCATAAGATTTCTTATGAAGTCTCTTCCAAGTATTATTAGTTCTTTTCCACCAATTTGTCCACCAGCAGGTATGTAAAAAAAAAACACACACCAAAGAACTTTAAATTTGTAAATGTTTGGATGTTACTGTTAGTTGCTCCCTTCTTCCTTTGAACATCTTTTCTTTTGGCTCTTAAGAATACTACATTCTCCACAACACCTTGTCTGGTCTACTTGCCTGCTAAACGAGGGAGCACCTCAGGGCTCAAACTGGCTTCTTCTCAAATGTCTGTTTTCCTTCAGAGGATATCTAGTCCCACGGCTTCATACTCCCACTTCTTTTTTGTTTTAGAGATAGGGTCTCACTCTGTCACCCAGGCTGCACTCCCTATTTAATAGTTACTCTCTAATGAGGCAACCAGCTCTAACTTCCCATGCAATTCTAGACGCATTTAGGTATTTCAAATTTAATAGCCCCAACCCTGCTCCTCCTTCAAGTTGCTCAGGTCAACGATTTAGGAGTTATCTTTGATTCTTCTCTTGCTCTCATTCCCCAAATCTACCTCGTCAGCTTCTAAACTCCTAAACATATCCAAGAAAGGGTCAAGTCCCTCCATTTCGATTACTAATCATTTCTAGTCCAAACCATCTTCATCTTTCTCTTGAACTATTCCAAGAGCCTTCTAACTGGTCTATTTCCAGTTTTGTTCCTTTCAGTGACTTATCCGTATCACTATTAGAGTGATCTTTAAGAAAATAATAATTGCATTATATTGCTTCTCTGCTCTCACTTCTCAGTACACTTGGAGTAAAAATCAAAGCCCTCACTCCGGCTTTCAGAGCCCTATGTCCTCTGGCGCTGGCCTATTTCTCTGGCTTCATTCCCTACCATGCTCACCAGGCTCCAGCCATATTAGCCTGAATTTGGTTACATGCCACAGGGTTAGGCAGTGTTTGCCTCCTCCACCTCCCAAATTCATATGTTCAAGTGTTATGGGGCCTGTGAAGAAAGGATAAACATTAAATGAGGTTATAAGGTTTGGGACCCAAATTTAAAAGGGTCAGTGCCCTCTCCCTCTTCATGCAAGCACACAGAAGAGGCCATGTGAGGACACAAAGGAAGGGGGTTGTCCATAAGCCAGGAAGAGAGCCTCATCAGGGACTAAGTTGCTGGCTCCTTGATCTTGGGCTTCTCAGCCTCCAAATAAGTTGCTATTGTTTAAGCCACCAAGTCTGTGGTATAAATACATATTTGGTCTTTGTCTCCAGTTCCTGACACACATTTCCTAAAACCTGTGGTATCACAGGAGTGATAAGAGCGTTTTTTTGTGCTAATAAGATGACTGGTAGCTGACAGCCCACAGATAGTTTCAGGACATGTGCTGGCCCCAGAAATAACAAGGAATAAGTATGCTGAAACTTTTAGCAACCTCCAACAGTAACCAGTCCCTACCTTCTGGGAAGGAGAGAGGTGATAGAGATTGAGTTAATCACTAATGGCCTATAATGTAATTGTGCTTACATAGTGAGACCTCCATAAGAAAAGACAAAACTAAATGACAAAGAGTTTGGAGAGCTTCTGAGTTGGTGAACACTTCAAGGTGCTAGAAGGAGCCAGGCCTAGGGAGGACGCAGCAAAGTGTGTACCCCTCCTCCACACCTTGTCTTGTGCATATTTTCCATCTGATTGTCTCTGAATTTGATTTCCTTTTTACTAAATCAATACTAATGGTGCTTTCCTTAGTTCTGTAAGCTGCTCCAGCAAATTATTTCATTGGAGGAGGGGGTAATAGGAACCTCGTCTTTCATCTGGTTGGTTTGGTGGCCTTCACTTGCAATAGGGCCTCTGAAGCTAGTGCATTCTTCTGCACCTGAAGCTAGGTGCCTCTGAAGCTAGGGCATTCTTCTGGGACTGCTTTCCTAACCTATGGGGTCTGTGCTATTTCCAGGTAGTTAAGTCAGAATTGGGAAGGACACACACTTGGCACTGGAAGAATTGGCTGGTGTAAGGAAACCCCACACACATTTGGTATCAGAAGTGTTTTGAGTAGAAACAGTCTGAAGCAGTATTTTGTTATGGTAGCCTAAGCACACTATATACCACCAGAGCTCATGCTGTCTTTAAGGCCTCTGCCTTGGCCTATGATGCTCTTCGCTGATCTTCGAATATTTGTTCCTTCTTGTCATTCAGGTATTAGCTTCAATTTTGCCCTTCCGGAGAGGTTAATCTCAACTGCTTAATCTAATGTAGCTACCCAGTCACCCTTTAATTTTCTACAGAACACTTATCACTATGGTCTACTCTGAACTAAACATCCTCTGAAGAATATTGTAAAATCTTGCGCTAGTTTTCCCTTATCAAGTTCTGGAATGGAAATGTTTTACATTATCTTCAGAAAAACAAGATGAAGCTGGTAACTTAGCTATAAAATAATCATATGATGAACTGAAAGTCAAACTATTTCTTACCTATAAAGTCCTGTTTTGATACACAGTGCTATGCATTTCAATAAAGCGTATATAAATACTGCAATTATACATCTTATTTTACACCACTATAATTAACGTTGCTTAAAAACTAACCTGAATTTTATGGTACTCCTTAAGGCACATAGAAGAGCAAATACTGTTTTCTAAATTCCCATGTCATCCTGAATGACAGACACATTTAAATTCCTGGGTCGTGTTACATAATTTCCTATTTCATTTTTTTAAAGTGAATGTTTCCTTGAAAAAACATTATCGAAGATTTGCTGGGCATGGTGGCTCACACTTGTAATCCTAGTACTTTGGGAGGTCTGGACAGGAGGATTGCTTGAGGCAGGCCTGAGCAAAAGTGAGACCCCATTTTTACTAAAAATAGAAAAATTAGCTGAAGTGTGAGTGGCCTGTACCTGCAGGCCCAGCCCCTTGGAAGGCTGAGGCAGGAGGATCGCTTGCACTTAGGAGTTTGAGATTATAGTGAGATATAATGATGCTAGTGCACTCTAGTGACAGAGCAAGACCCTGTCTCAAATAAGTAAATAAATAAATAAATAAAATTACAGAAGATTTTATTTTGCTGGTGGTGATCCTTTCGCTGGTTCACAGAACAGTGACAATCTATATGTTTTGTGTAGATACACCACAGACACTAAAACAGTAAATCTTTTCCATACTACGTATGTGTAATCTAGCCTATAAGCACTGTTGCTGGTATTAGTTTATAGTTTGTTTTTCATGAATTAGTTTAATAAAACTTTTCAGCATCTTTTATTGGTAAAGGAGACTAGTTTTTCCATGTTTCTCCCTAGCATTTATCTATATAATCTATATTAATGTAATCATAATTTTGAATCATCCTCTACTAGAGTTATCTAACTTTTTTTTTTCTTGGCTGCACATTGGATGAAAGAGTCGTCTTGAGCCACACATTAAATAAACAAACACTAATGAAAGCTGCTGAACAAAATAAAAGGTCCATGCATACTTTTCACAACATCCAGCAACACAGATAAGCAAAAATAAATCCTCACATAATGTGCATGTGGCCTGTAGACTGCAGGTTGGCCACTCTTGCTAGATAAAAACAAGGTAGGTAGGTATTTTGTGAGAGAAAAATATCTTGCGTTTACACAGTGCTTCCTGGCTCTCTAAATCATTAATGACTTACCTTCTGCAGGCCTTCATGAATGAGGTGACCTATGTCATCTATACTTCTTCCTAATCGTTTAGATAAATATGTGAAGATTGGATCTTCTTTAGGTAATAGAGGTGCAGAAAGATTAACTCTCTCTTGTACACCCTGCAAAGAAGAAAAAGATTGAAAAAAACACAGTCAAAGGACATAAAAGATCACAAGTAATTCAGTATCTTGTAGCATTTATTTTCAAGGAACTATAAGAAATAGACGTTTATAAAATTATAAAGCTGTCAGGAAGGAGAGAAGAGAAAAATAGCTTATATAAGTGAGAGACCAAATGAAAACAAAATGCAAAAACAAACAAACAAAAAACCCTGAAATTTTCTACTTACTCGCAAGTGCTGAAAAGCATGTATACTATATGGAAGCTCTAGTATCTTAGTACAATCAGGTTGCTCTGGGTCGGAAGGGACAGGAGATTTTGTGTCTATATAATCTTCAGGGCTATAATCAAGAAGCCAGAAGCGATGAATGAAAGAAAGATTAAAAAAGCAACACTTTAAGAAATGTCAAATTTTCCCCATATTCTCATAATATCTTAACTTTGCAACCAATATTAGCCAACTTTATACTTTTTCACATAGCTGCCAGGGACAGTCAAACATTTTCAGAGTTCAGATTAAAGGGGTAAATCAAGAAGTAGAGGAAAAATAATAAGTAGGTCACAGAATGTTTAAGATTGTGGACTTTAAAAAATTAATATAACTCTGCCGAGTTGTTTCTAAAAATGTTAAAACAATTTACATTTCTATTGACAGCCTCTATACTTACAAGTTATTGATTTTTTGATTTCCCCTCCCTAATTTGGTAGATAAAAACTACCTAAATGTTTTAATTTGTACCTATTTGCAGCATTTATGAGAAACATTTTTTCCATATGTTTATTGGAAATTTGTAGTTTTTCCCTTTACTATGAATTATTCGATTTTCTACTGTGGGGTTAAGTATTTTAATAAATTTCTAAGAATTTTACATGTAGCATGCATTTTGAACTTTTGAATTCCAATAAACTCATCTGTACTTGAAGCTTACTCTTATTTTTTCTGTAGTTTTGGCCAGAGCTGGGCTTGAACCCATCACCCCCAGTATATGGGGCCGGCACCCTACTCCTTGAGCCACAAGCACCACCCAAAGCTTACTATTATAAAAATAATTTCTTAATAATTTGGAAAAGGTCTGCTTGGAAAAACAAATTTTATGTTTGAAAAGAGAATCTCCTTACCTGATGTCTTTGCTCTCTAGAGTTATGTATGTGCCATCATACAGATCCAGGTCCCCTAATGGCACCTTGGCTTTGATGCAGTCTGGATCTTCTTTATTATGTCTCTGCTCCAGTCCTGTGTCTCTATCCTCATTCTCTTCTATATGAATTTTTTGAGCAACTAATTGTTTCTGTTGAAAAGAAAATAAGAACAGAATGGAGTCTTCTAATATTTTAGATCAAATACCATTGAAGAGAAGTAATTCAAGAGTGCTAAAGAAGTCAGAGAATACTCTCTGAAGGAAGACAAGGATTCTGAGAATGGCCTTAGTTAACTCAGTCAACAAACATAAGCTGCTCTAGAAAAGATATCCATATACAGAAAGTATGGACATCATGATATTTATCATATTGGCACAAAGATGCCTTCGTAATAGAATTTCTGAATACCCATAAAGTATTGCCAACTTAACTTCCCTGACACAGAATGGCTCTGCATTAAAATTTTCCTGAATTGCCCAAGCCCATGGGTTTGTTTCAAGACACAGAGCATGATGCTATTGCTGGCTGGGTGTTCCAGGTGAACTATTCACACTTGTAAAATATTTATTTTTTCAAACATACAGAGGAATAACATAAGCATTTGTGTTTCCACCACCTGTAACTAACACCTGCTAGCACTTTACCATATTTGCTTCAGTTGTTTTTTAAAAAGGACCAAAAAAGGAGTTATGAAAGTTCTTCTTCACAGGTTCTAAATCCCTCTCTAACTTTCCAAAGTTATCATTATCCTGACTCTGCATTATCATTTCCTTGTATATTCAAATAAAATACTATCATATTACTCTCACTATTTTAAACTACTACTTTAAGGCCAGGTGCAATAGCTCATACCTATAATCCTAGTACTCTGAGAAGCGAAGGCCTGACAATTGCTTGAGGTCAGGAGTTCAAGATCAGCTTGAGCAAGAGACCCCATCTCTACAGAAAATAGAGAAAAGCTGGTATACATAGTGGTGCATGCCCATAGTCCCAGCTACTCATCTCTACAGAAAATAGAGAAAAGCTGGTATACATAGTGGTGCATGCCCATAGTCCCAGCTACTCAAGAGGCTGAGGCAGGAGGATTGTTTGAGCCTGGGAATGAGGTTGTACTGAGTTATGATCATGCCACTGCATTCTATTCCAGGCAACAGAGTGAGATCCTGTCTCAAAAAAATTTTACCCAAATTCTTTTCTAAGAATATCATCAGAGATAATGGTCCGTTCATAGTTAATGAAAAACTTAAACATAAAAACTTTCTTCAAAGATAAGTGAGTTAAGTGGCAGGTATATACCCAACCTAGGGTAGTCTGTTTCTCTTACTCTTGCTCAAATATCACTTTGATAAGATGATTAAAAAAAAATGATCTGGGCAGTGCCTGTGGCTCTGGCCCCATATAACAAGGGTGGTGGGTTCAAACCTGGCCCTGGCCAAACTGCAACAAAAAAATAGCCTGGTGTTGTGGCAGGCACCTGTAGTCCCAGCTACTTGGGAGGCTGAGGCAATAGAATCACCTAAGCCCAAGAGCTGGAGATTGTTGTGAGCTGTGGCACACAGCACTCTACCAAGGGCGACATAGTGAGACACTGTATCAAAAAAAAAAAACAAAACATGATCTAAAGGTAGTATAGTAGAAATAATGAATTGGCTTAAGAAATAATACACTTTAGCTTTTCTTTGAACAAAACAGCACCTGTGAAATGCAGTAAGTTTCAACTCCATTTCATGTGTTTAGTTGCCTCACCTCCAATTCTTTGAGGTAGTTAACTGTTGTTTCTTGTCTCATTAATATGACTAGGTCATGAGGATGCTTCAAGTTCATTGGTGAATCCACCTGTAGACAAGTGACAAATAAATAAAGCTCTCATTTAATAAATGCTTCTTTGGAATTAATAAAGTCTCTTTTAACATGTCCTAGATTATCGTTCAATCCCTACGAGATCAGTGTTAGCTGCTTAGTAAAACTCAAAGGGTATTTCATGATCACTCAAGTGATCATGTATAAATTTTAGTAAAGGAAAAGCTATTGAACCCCAATTTGTAAGAGCAAATATTTGAAGTAAATATTTAGATTTGGCAGGTTGATAAGCAATACACAACATACACAGCTATGATTTAATAAAAAAAAAAGGAAAGAAATACACAACAAAGTGACTATAATTAACAGTAAATTAGGATATACTTTAAAATAACTAAAAGGTAATTCCTTTACTAGGTATATACCCAGAAGACCAAAAATCACATTATAACAAAGACATCTGAACCAGAATGTTTATTGCAGCCCAATTCATAATTGCTAAGTCATGGAAGAAGCCCAAGT
>CAUYON010178699.1:0-14026 GCA_963573935.1 Arctocebus calabarensis
ATGGGCCATCATAGCTTTGTAGAGAAAAGGATATTAGAAGGGAAGAAAAATATCATGAACGGTATGTCAATCAGGTTGATAAAATATCTCAGATTGCATGTGAAGCCCCTACACTGTACCCCATGGTTGAATTAATGTACAAAGCTATGATTCAATAAAAAAAAATAAAAATAAAAAAAGAAATTACCAGGAAAAAAAAAAAAAAGGGAAGAAACTGTTTCTTGAGCAAGTATGCTTTCATATGTTCTCTTCCTTGGTGTAATTCTAAAAAGAAATCTGTAAGACAAGTGCATACATTTCTCGTATTTACCATTGATTGAATTGAGGATTAAGTCGAAAAATGCTTAAAACCACCATGATTAATTTTGGAAGTTGGGCCTTAATCCCAGATTTGTGTAATAACTCCAAAGTCCATGGTCTTTTTTGTTTTTTTGCCCTTCTAGTTTCTAAACCTAAGAAGTTTTTGAATAATTTTAAGTTATGTTCTTTATATTTTGTGGCTATAAATAAAATTTACATAACTAATGAAAATGGGGTTCTAAATGATTTCATTTTAGAAGTCAGTGTTAAACCTTACAAACGCTTACCTCAGATATAGATTCTTTTGCAAGTTAAAATCAGTTTAACAAAACTACTCAAATGAAGTAGAAGTTTATTATTCTGAACTTTAAAACTCCTTGAGGACAGATTCTTTTTGCACGTCTTTGTTTCCACAGTCCCTATCTGAGTGACTGGTACTTGAATACTTTATTTTTTTGAAATCAGGAATCATAAAATAAGTTCCTGCTCTCCTATTATGTGGCCCTCTCTTCATTTTCCTCAGATATGTAGAAATCCTCATTCTGGTTTACTACTTCCCCAGCCAACAGCCAACACACAACACACACACACACAAAATTCTTTTGTGGATGCTTTTTAAAAAAGGTTCGAGTCGGGGGTTGAAGGGAATTAGGATAATAAGGTAAACATGGCAATAGTTACAAGGAGTTTAACCATATAAATAAAATTATATCATTTTTTTTTCTATTAGTGGTTGATTTTCACCAAATTTGAAAGACATCTTTGGTCTAACTTAAGATCCAAATTGTGTAGTGTATACAAAATTTTTTGATTGCCCTAGAAAGAAAGAACCCAAAGTTCTCCAGAGAATTTTAGGGTAGGGTGCAATGGGAGGCCTATATAATTGCTAATGTACAGAAATCTACTTTATATATGAAAGTTCCCTGAGTAGAGAAAACATTACTTTCATATAAAACCTTTATTGACTTTTGGAGGCAAGACATAATTATAAGAGGATCTTTACCTAACAAATGCAATCAGTGTAACCCAGTTTCTTATAATACCCTCAATGAATCCCCAACCAATAAATTTATATTAAAGAAAAGAAAACCTATATTGACAGTCACAAGGGTAAACCCATTGGATTTGTTGGTTTGCAATTAATTACTTTTCATGTGAGTGGATCTGTATCATCTACTACTTAGGGATTTGTTAATTTATACATGGTTATTACTTTTCCAGGACAAGGCCTTCTTAACTAGCTAGTGGCAGAATAAAAGGACTGATTGGTGCTACTGTGTAAAGGAGAACCACTATAGTGTATTCTTATTTTCTTGCTACTCAAGAGTTCTGTTGACTTCACTCTTGGGATAGAAGGCTTATTGTTTCTTGGTATCAGCCTTATGTGGGGACTTGGTGACTCTGCAATCCCAGTAGTGATGACAGCTATGTAAATCCCAAGAGTTAGTGGAAAATTTGAAGGTTTGCTTTAGGCCAAAGAGAACAGCCACAATTAGAGCCATTGCATAGGTTAATGATGCAAAGAAGGAATTAAAATGGGCAACGGTAGGAATTAATATGGGCACAGGTAGGCTTCCTAATCATTTCAAAAGCCTATAGAAACAGAAATTGAGTGTTACCGATCTTGAGAGTGCTGCTGGTCACTGTTTGATGACTTCAGACTTAGTATTTGAAAGGAAAGATCGTTTCATCTTTCATTAGGAGGCTATGTAATTGGTCTCAAATAAATGGCATTGAGCTTTCATAGTAAGTTTTTTGTTTTTGTTTTTGTTTGAGACAGAGTCTCAAGCTGTCATCCTGTCCTGGGTAGAGTGCTGTGGCATCACAGCCCATAGGACCTCAAACTCCTGGGCTTAAGCAATTCTCTTGCCTCAGCCTCCCAAGTAGCTAAGACTATAGGTGCCCACCACAATGCCTGTCTATTTGTTGTTGTTGTTGCTGTTTTTACAACTGTCGTTGTTTTAGCGGCCCGGACTGGGTTAGAATCTGCCAGCCCCAACTATGCGGCTGGCGCCCTACCCACTGAGTTACAGGTACAGCCTTTAGTAAGTTTTTTAAGGCAGTTTTTGACTACTTAACTTCTCAGCTTTTAGCATGAGAAATTTAAATTTAATTTAAATGTAGTAAAGTTAAATGACTCAGTGTAGTCATTTGCGTGAGTATAATGGAAGTGGTATGAAGTTTTATGATTGTAAGCTTTGTGAGATGCCAGTTGAAGAGATGGAAAACTGGAATTGAAGCTGGAAGATTTTTCAATTGGTGCCAGGCTTTTGTGGAAAAGGTGAGACTAACCACAAGAAATCAAAAAAGGTTAGTTAGGGTAGAGAGGAACTAAGTGTGAATTAAGAAGTAACATGGGAGATTAGACCAGTAAGTAAGATGATGATAGAAAGTAGAATTAGCCAGGCACAGTGGCTCATGCCTTTAATCCTAGCAATCTGGGAGGCCAAGGCGGGTGGATTGCTTGAGCTCAGGAGTTCCAGACCAACCAGCCTGAGCAAGAGCAAGACCCTGACCCTGTCTTTAAAACTAGACAGGCATTGTGGTAGGTGCCTGTAGTCCCAGCTTCTCAGGACGCTGAGGCAAAAGGAACACTTGAGCCTAAGATTTGAGGTTGCCGTGAACTATGATGCACTCTACCAAGGGCAACAAAGTAAGACACTGTCTCAGTTTGATGAAAGTATTTCAAATTATGTATAGAACCAGCACATTGTACCCCATAGATGCATTAATGTACACAGCTATGATTTAAAAAAAAATAGAAACTTTTGGCTCGGCACCTGTGGCTCAACGGGCTAAAGCGCCAGCCACACACACCTGAGCTGGCGGGTTCGAATCCAACCCGGCCCGCCAAACAACAATGACGGCTGCAACCAAAAAAATGGCCTGGCGTTGTGGTGGACGCCTATAGTCCTAGCTACTTGGGAGGCGGAGGCAAGAGACTCACTCGAGCCCAGGAATTGGAGGTTGCTGTGAGCTGTGATGCCATGGCACTCTATCCAGGGTAACAGCTTGAGGCTCTGTCTCAAAAAAAAAAAAAAAGAAACTTTTATATTCCCGAAATAGGAATATAGTCTGAAATTTCTTACCTTTCCCCATGCACTGCCTCCCTCTTCCACCCTCCCACCATATACATTCATAACAAAGAGAGATTAGAAGAGGCAAAACATCACAGAGGAAAGAAAACCAAATCAAGAGTGAGGAAACCTGAGGCCTAGCTGGTGGCTCATGCCTGTAGTCCTAGCACTCTGGAAGGCCAAGGCAGTGGATTGCTTGAGTTCAAAGTTCAAGACCAGCCTAAGGCAGAGTGAGACCCCCAATCTCTAAAAATAGCTGGGTATTGTGGCAGGTGCCTGTAGTCCCAGCTACTGGGGAGGCTGAGGCAAGAGAATTGCTTAAGCCTAAGAGTTTGAGGTTGCTGTGAGCTGTGACACCACGGCATTCTACCAAGGGTGACAAAGTGACACTCTATCTAAAAAAAAAAAAAAAAAAGGCGAGGAAACCAGTTTTGGCATTAGCTGTCTGTCTTGAATAAGTTGCTTAAGACTCAGCCAATTAAATTTGGATTAATTAGAAATTTAATCAGTTAAAAGACAGCTTTTGTTTTGATTTTTTCTGCTACAAATCTTTGGAAAGCCTGCAATTTGGATTTTAAAACATAATGCTCTCTTGGCTCGGCGCCTGTGGCTCAACGGGCTAAGGGACCAGCCACGTACACCTGAGCTGGCGGGTTCAAATCCAGCCCGGGCCCACCAAACAACAATGATGGCTGCAACCAGAAAATGGCCGGGCATTGTGGCGGGTTCCTGTAGTCCCAGCGACTTGGGAGGCGGAGGCAGGAGACTCACTTGAGCCCAGGAATTGGAGGTTGCCATGAGCTGTGATGCCACAACACTCTATCCAGGGTGACAGCTTGAGGCTCTGTCTCGAAAAAAAAAAAATAATAATAATAATAATAATGCTCTCTTTTTCTAACTTTATGTTTCTGATCATTTTAAGAAATGTAGGTAAAGTCACATTGTAGAAACTTTGACCATTCAAATTATTTTCTGGAACATGGCTGTGCTACAATGAGTTAAGTCGTCTGGTAGAAGTCTGTTGTGCAAGAACTGAAATATAAAGCCATTGGAATTAATATATTGATTTGCCAGTGTTATTGTATTGAATTTGAGGAGAATGCACAGCAGAAAGAAGTGTTAGGATTCAGAAAGGTTACAATACAGATACATAGGCTATATACTTCAAACTCCTTGATCTATATACATTTCTGGGGATGAGGCACTGAAATGATTTTTTTTTTTTGCAGGTTTTTTTAAGTCTGATTAAAAGCCAGATTTGATAATCACAGATTTGAATCTGCTCGTGAACACCTCTTAGTCCTATCCTTTTGTTTTAGAACTATTAGGAAAGCTGAGATAACTTTTTTAGGCTTTGGCAATGGGTTGGAAAAACTGCTTAATCCCAGAATAGCAGAGTCAATATAGAATTAGAGGAAACATTAGAAATATCTAACATTTGTTTGTGTACAATGTTGGGCTGCTTTTTTGCTTCAAAAAGAGGAGTTATATAGTTGCAATCGAGTTTATATAGTCAACAAAACCTAAAAAATATTTTTTTATCTGACCCAGTAGAGAAAAATTTTGCTGACTTTTGGATAGATGATACATATCATTGTATAGATAAAGAAATAAAGCTCAAAGAAGTGATTCATGTAACCAAAATATGTGAATCTCCATAATATTCTGAAATTAAAAATAAAGTCTCTAGGCAGGCACAGTGGCTCATGCCTGTAATCTTAGCACTCTGTGAGGCCAAGGTGTGTGGACTGCCGGAGCTAAGAAGTTCGAGACCAGCCTAAGCTAGTAGTAGACCCCTGCCTCTAAAAATAGCCTGGTGTTGTAATAGGCATCCCAGCTACATGGGAGGCTGAGGCAAGGGGATCACTTGAGCCCAAGAGTCTGAGGTTACTGTGAAGTATGACACCATGGCACTCAACCAAGAGTGACAAAGTAAAAACTCTCTCAAAAATAAAATGAAATAAAATAAAGTCTCAAAGATAATGAGTAGAATGTTGTGAGATTACACAGCTAATTGATGGTCAAAGTGCAAATACTGTTTAGTTATCCTTTTAATTGCTACCAGTCTATTACCTGGATGAGATTAGAAAATTTGTGACACAGATTTTGTTTATGAGTTCATCATATTTCTGTTACAAAAAATTGTTAAAGGCAATAGTCCATCAAGTCTTAGATAACATTGCTATTCAAAACCCTCTTTAATTTAGATCAGAAATAGATTTTGGTTGTAGCATATTCTTTTTCCTGAATATAAATCTTTGGTTTGATCTGCTAAGCAGGTTGATAATACGATGCGTTTTGTTCCATATGCAGCCGAATGGACAGACT
This sequence comes from Arctocebus calabarensis, assembly GCA_963573935.1. Lineage (NCBI taxonomy): Eukaryota > Metazoa > Chordata > Mammalia > Primates > Lorisidae > Arctocebus > Arctocebus calabarensis. The sequence continues at coordinate 5,706 of CAUYON010178699.1, forward strand.
GTCGAAGTGGCTGAGGGTGAAGTTGTCCGAGCTGCTCAAAGTGTAATAGGAAAGCAGCCACCAGAGATAGACAAGAAAAATGAAAAGGTAAGTTGGGAGCATGTGAAATTATATCAAGGTTCTTAATAAAGAGAGTGACATAAAAATGGTGGTTTCCCACTTTATAAGATTGTATGTATAGTCCTCATTTAAGGGAAACTCTGAAAATCTGAAATAATGGATGGGTGTTGAAAGTTTAACTATTTTTTAGTTTTCTTTTTTTTTAAAGGAAGGCTATTTTGCCAAGTATTTTCAACATTGCTGTGGTATTAAGTATTCATTGCTAATAACAATGTATTCACTACTTGAGCATCTTTTGTATGAGTAAGGTTCCAGAGATACAACATACCTCTGATTCAAAAATGGAATTGTGTTCCTTTGTTAACAGTGTGCCTCCAGCATAAAAAACTTACCAAAAGTGTCTGCTGGTACTAAGTATTAAAATAGATTTCTGTTTTATTGGAGGTAGAATCATTTACTTATTAGACACAGTTTGGCTTTAACAAAAGAAGTGTTCTTATACTCAGGTCATTATTAAAAACCATGGGTATGCGCTTTGGTTTGGATATTCAGTATTCCAAATAGGACAATATATCATAACCCAAAAGTGGTACATTCTGAAGATTTTATTAATTTTTCTAGTTGGTTATGTTAGAATTGACCCATTTTTAGTTGACTGAATCTAGTTTAGAAGTAGGCAAAATAAATAAGAAACTTAACAGCAGTTCCTTCTGTGAGAGGGTGACTTTTTATTTGATTCCTTTATCTACATTGAATCACCTTTCCTCCTTTCTCTGTGCATGCATAATGCCTTTTCAGGACACAATAAAAACAAACAAACAAAAAATCCCTGGTAAGGTAAGTGATTTCTAGGAACCAGGGTACAACAGCTCCAGCTTCATGGAAGAATGGTATATGAAATAATTGCTACAGTTTTTTTAATGTTTTCAATTTCAAAGAGTCTTTGAAGAACTCCTGTAATCACTTCTGCTGTAACCCAATGAAATTGGTCTAGAGTCAGGAACAGCTACAGGTAGATTGATTTGAAAGGAAGGGTTATTTGGGAAAGAAATTTTTGTGACTTTGCCTTTGGCATAAAAGTAAATAGTAAATGACTTCGCGTTGGCAAATAAGCATATAATATATGGATTGTGAGTTTACAGAGTAAATGCTTGATATGCCTAATATAAATTTACTTGTCCCCCACATAATGTTTTCTTGTTCCTGGGCTTTCTATTAGTGAATAATTTATACCAGTATTTTTCTTTTTTTTTTTTTGAGACAGAGCCTCAAGCTGTCACCCTGGGTAGAGTGCTGTGGCATCACAGCTCACAGCAACCTCCAATTCCTGGGCTCAAGCAAGTCTCCTGCCTCTGCCTCCCAAGTAGCTGGGACTACAGGCGCCTGCCACAACGCCAGGCCATTTTTTGGTTGCAGCCACCATTGTTGTTTGGCGGGTCCAGGCTGGATTCGAACCCGCGAGCTCAGGTGTACGTGGCTGGCGCCTTAGCCTGTTGAGCCACAGGCACTGAGCCCATACCAGTATTTTTCAACTTTTTTTATCTCATGACACACTTGAACCTATAGTTAAACTCCCGGGGCATACTTTTTTTGATTCCTCCCCCCGCCTCCCCCCAAAAAAAGAGTAGAAAAAGAATGTACTTACTGTGTTTTGAACTTCCTTTGAAAATAATTAAATTAGTGATCTTTAAAAATGGTCACAGCACACTAGGTGAAAATCACTGATTTATATTTACTTACTCCTCCTGCTTCCATTCTCTTAATTATCCTGAAAAACTTGCAGTTGGGATAAATAAGTAACTACCATTAATTTTTTTACTGCTTATTGCAGTTTAAAGTTTATAATAATCATTCTGAAATTTCTTATGGTAGGAAATAATTTTAATGGTTGACATTTACTAAGTATAATATATCAGGTACCATGCAGGGTGGTGTATGTGGGTTGTGTGAATATATTTATAAATCTAGTAGGGACAATTTAGTGAGCACTTACTAGGTGTACTTTTAAGACTTTGTAGACATTATAAAAAATAATTTATGGGCTCGGCGCCTATGGCTCAGTGGGCTAAAGCACCAGCCACGTACACCTGAGCTGGCGGGTTCGAACCCAGCCTGGGCCCGCCAAACAACAATGACGGCTGCAACCAAAAAATGGCCATGCGTTGTGGCGGGTGCCTGCAGTCCCAGCTACTTGGGAGGCGGAGGCAAGAGAATCGCTTGAGCCCAGGAATTGGAGGTTACTGTGAACTGTGATGTCATAGCACTCTATCCAGGGTGAAGGCTTGAGGCTCTGTCTCAAAAAAAAATAAAATAAAATAATTTATGACATTACTATCCTCACAAGAGCTCTGAGGAAGTAGTTTTATATCCATCTTACAATGAAAAACCTGAGGCTTACGTTAAATAAGCTATAAAATTTATGTGTAATCAATTCTAACCCAAACCCATCTGAGGTCAAAGTCTATGCTTTTTACTGCCCTAAATTATTTCTAATCCTTTCAGAAACATTGCCAGACAGATGGTAATAGCCCTATTTTATAGATAAGAGCTCTGAAGCCTAGAAGGATTTTGTGATTTCATTAATTTTACACTGTTTCTAAACTGGGATCTGGACCCAGCTTATTCTGACACTGTAGCCTATGCTCCTTTTATCAGTTGACAGGCTTTTGGTTGCTGTTGCTTTTTCAGTACAAAATTTCTACCTTTGGTTTGTTTCCTATTCTATACTTTTTGAATGATGACAAATGCTATAGCTCATGGCTTTTTTGCCATCCCACATTTGGAATTTATGCCTTTTAACTTGATTAGTTTAAGTAGCTCTCATTTTAATTCATTTTTTATGTTGCACTGTGTGTGTTTTTGTGTATTTTAAGTAGATGGGGTTTTTTTGACTTGTTGACTTTCTTTACAAAAAAAAACTTATCTTAGTTATACTGAGGTACCTTAATATCTATTATCGTATATTTTCCTCTCAGAGCCACATTTTAGGCACTTTGAGAGGTACAACTTTGTAGTATAATTATACTCTAAGCTGTGATGTTGATTACCTTGCCCTGTTAGTTAAGTCTTATAGATAAAACTTTGTCTATGTATAGATGACAACAGCTATAGATATTAGGTCTAGAAATCAGGTTGAACAACCAGTCTTCTAGGTCTTCATTTAGGTTTGAAGTTCAGTGCTTCATTGATGTTAGTCTCTAGTAGAATATGCACAGGACCATTAACCAGGCTGAATGCACTGTCCTAATAGATATTAATGAGAATAAAGAGAAATATAAGATGTTCTTAACCCTCAGAGGGATTACAGTCTAGTTAAGGCAAGGCAAGCAAGGAGAAGATATCTAGTAACATAAAGTGTTAAGTATCAGGTATTATAGGAAAAAGGTTCTACTTCGGTAGCCAGAAAGGGTTGACTTAATTGGGCTCTTAAGGTTGGAAATGATATTTCAGTAAAAAGAAGTGGGAAGGCCAATTTTGGAAGGGTGGAGAAAAAAATGAACACAATCAGACATTATTTAGTTAAAACACATGAACATACTCAGACATATTCAAGCGATAGGTCTAGACAAGTTTGGCTAAGGTGAGGTAGGGATATGATAAAAACTTAGATATTTCAGCTGGAAGCAACATTTATGATTAATGAGTTTTTGCATCTCTGATTATAACGGTCTAAATTAAACTAGAAACGTAAAGATTCCTAGTAAGAGAAGCAACAGAAGCAAAACACATACATCTGGATCACTACCAGGTTGTTGGAATAAATTGGCCATTGGTATCCACTGAAGCCCTAATATTATTCATTAGAAACATGTATATTAATAAGGTCTTACATTTTTATGATGCAACACAATTTACAAAATATTTTCATATCTCTTAATCCTGATGACTAACTCTGGGGGAATTTTATCATTTCTTTTATCTAGCTCAATAAAAAGAATTTAGTGGCTTGCCCAAGATCACATAGCTGACAAGTAATGCTCCTGCATAGTTTTCAAAGTATGGTCATTGAACTCCAGAGAAGGGGCCCGAGATACCCTTTCATTGACTCCCTAAAGGTAGAACTATTTTCACAGTAATTATGACATTATTTGCCTTTTACACAGTGTTGATGATTGTACTGATGGTACAGAAGCAATAGTTGGTGAAAGTGCTGTCTCCTTAGCATGAGTCAAGACACTCAAACTGCCAATACTCGGCATATTCCTAACTGCCATGTGTTCACAGTAATGGAAAGAAAGCTGTTTTCACTTGAGTATCTTTGATAAAGCAGTAAAAATGATTATTAATTGTATTAATCAACAATTCTTAAATACATACTTTTTAATTCTGTGTGATGAAATGGAATATGCATAAAGTATGCTACATACTGAAGGAAAATGGTTGTCTTGAGGAAAAATGGTTGTGTAATGACTTATATGCTGAACTAGTCACTTATGTCATGTAACTCCATTTTTACTTGAAAGAACAACTGATAGAGAAGTCATTGTTATTCAGACTTGGGTATTTGCAAATATTTTCTCAAAAGTAAACAAGATCCTGTCACTTAAATGAAACTGATAGTATTTGCTACATATGATAAAATGATTTGTTGCCATGTAAAAATTAGGAATTTGAAAAAATTTTATGTAAAACTATAAACTGATGACATCAGTTGTAATAATAACAAATGTGGTTTTTTTTAATGTTTCAAATTTTAGAAGGTCTATTCAACTCAAGTAAACAAGTATTTTCCATTTGACCAGTGCTTTTATGTTACAAAATCATGCATTAAAAGATATGTTCAAAGTACAGAATAAACCAATGGAATTTTTTTTTTTTTTTTTGTAGAGACAGTCTCTCTTTATCACCCTCAATAGAGTGCCATGACATCACACAGCTCACAGCAACTTCCAACTTCTAGGCAAGATGATTCTCTTGCCTCAGCCTCCTGAGTAGCTGGGACTATAGGCGTCTGCCACAATGCCAGGCTATTTTTCTGTTTTGCAGTTCTGCCAAGGCCAGGTTTGAACCCTCCACCTTCAGTATATGGGGCTGGCGCCCATTTTTGTTTTTCTCCTTTTTTTTTAAGACAAACTCTCCCTTTTATTGCCTTTGGTAGAGTGCCATGGCATCATAACTCACAACAACCTCAAACTCCTGGGCTCAAGTGATCCTTTGGCCTCAGATTTTCTATTTTTAGTAGAGAAGGGGTCTCACTCTTAGTTAGGCTGGTCTTGAACTTGTGACCTCAAGCAATCCACCTGCCTAGCCCTCCCAGAGTGCTAGTATTACAGGGGTGAGACAATTAACAGGCTTGAGCCACCGTGCCCTGTCCCTCACTCCCAACTTAAACCAGTGGATTATAAGTTAATTGTCTAGAAAGTTCATTGATGCAGTTTCACCTTCCACATTGCAACAACTTTTAAGAAATTACTGCTTGTCAGGTATGGTGGCTCATGCCTATAATCCTAGCACTGGAGCTGAGGTGTTTGAGACCAGCCTGAGCAAGAATGAGACCCCCATCTCTACTAAAAATAGAAGGAAAAACAAAAAACTAATCGAGTATAGTGGGCAGGCACCTGTAGTCCCAGCTACTCAGGAGAGTGAGGCAGGAGGATCACATGAGCCCAAGAGTTTGAGGTTGCTGTGAGCTATGGTGCCACATCACTCTATCCAGAGCCACAGAGTGAGACTTTTCCTAAAAAAAAAAAAAAGAAAGAAATTACTACTTGATGAGTTTTGATGTAATATCTGTCCCTTTATCTGTCTGAAACTCTTTATGCTTTCCTATTCTTAGAAAACACTCCACAATCTGGGTGCCTGTAGTCCCAGCTGCGTGGGAGGCTGAGATAAAAGAATCGTGTTAAGCCCGAGAGTTGGAGGTTGCTGTGAACTGTGATGCCACGGGACTCTACCAAGGGTGACATAGTGAGACACTGTCTCAAAAAAAAAAAAAACAAAAGAAAGAAAATAAACACTCCACAGTATTGACACCTGTGGCTCAATGGGCTAAGGCGCCAGCCACATACACCTGAGCTGGCGGGTTCGAATCCAGCCCGGGCCCGCCAAACAACAATGACGGCTGCAACCAAAAAAGTGGCCGGGTGCTGTGGCGGGCACCTGTAGTCCCAGCTACTTGGGAGGCAGAGGCAGGAGACTCGCTTGAGCCCAGGAGTTTGGAGGTTGCTGTGAGCTGTTATGCCATGGCACTCTATCCAGGGTGACAGCTTGAGGCTCTGTCTCAAAAAAAAGAAAGAAAGAAAGAAAACACTCCACAATCTTAAATATGACCTAAAAGCCCTGCCTGTCGCGCCAGTCTTATCTCCTATTTTTGTTAATCTGAGCTCCAGCCATCTTGGTTTTCTCTCATTTTTGTTAAACAGCCTTATTTTAAGATACGCAGTAAAATTTACTTGTTCTAAGTATACACTTTAGTGTTTTTACAGAGTTCTACTGCTATCACTACAATCTAATTTTAGAATGTTTTCCTAACCCTCAAAAAATCTTATGTACATTTTCTCCTCTCCCTCGTTCATCTTCAGCCTCTGGGAACTATTAATCTCTGATGTGATACTAAAGATTACCTGCAACTATCTGAAAATGGTATTAAAATACTCCTCCCTTTTCCAGTTGCATATCTATGTACCCAGATTTTCTTTGTGTACTTCAATCAAATAATAAATCACAATAAACTAAATGCAAAATCAGACATTGGAATCTATCTTAAACTAGACATTAAACATATTTGCAAAATGTAAAATGTGCCAGTTTTCTTACAAAAATGTGATAGTTATTTATGTAGGTATAATTACATAATATATAGTCAGTTTATTATTATTTTGAAATAAATATAATTTTAAATATCTGATATAATAGATACAGCCCGTATAAACAAATACTCATAAACATCCTCAGTATATTTTTTTCTTTTTTGAGACAGAATCACACTCAGTCACCCTGGGGTTGAGTGCCATAGCATCATAGCTCACAGCAATTTCAAACTCTTGGGCTCAAGTTCTTCTCTTGTCTCAGCCTCCCCATTAGCTAGAACTACAGGCACCTGCCACAACACCTGGCTGCTCAGTACATTTTTTAAAAGTCTAAAAGAGTAACCTGTGACCAAAAAGTTAGAGAATTGCTGCTTTAAGAATGATCAATGTCGGCTCGACGCCTGTGGCTCAACGGGCTAAGGCACCAGCCACGTACACCAGGGCCGGCAGGTTCGAACCTGTCCTGAGCCTGCTAAACAACGACGACAACAGGCTCAGCACCTGTGGCTCAACAGGCTAGGGCACCAGCCACATAAGCCTGAGCTGGCGGGTTCGAATCCAGCCCGGGCCCACCAAACAACAATGACAGCTGCAACCAAAGGATGGCCGGGCGTTGTGGCGGGCGCCTGTGGTCCCAGCTGCTTGAGAGGCAGAAGCGGGAGACTTGCTTGAGCCCAGGAATTGGAGGTTGCTGTGAGCTGTGATGCCACGGCAGTCTCTCTAGGGTAACAGCTTAAGGCTCTGTCTCAAAAAAAAAAAAAAAAAAAAGAATGATCAATGTCTAGAAGGCCAAAAACAAAATAATTCTGAGGCAACATACATTTACACAAACCATAACCTAGAGCACCTCTTAGCAAAATAGAATACTTGTGTACCCAGAGAGCTTACATACATTTATATTTTACGTCCATAATACATCTTAGAAATTACAATTTAAAATCAGGGGTTGACAAATTATAATCAAATCTGATGTTCTTCTTCATTTTGTAAATAAGGTCTTATTGGAACACAGCCACACTTTTTATTTCTTGTCAGTGGCTGTTTTGACAGTATAAACATAGGGTTGGTTAGCTGGAGTAGAGGTGAATTTTTATGGTCTGCAAAGTCCTAAAATATTATTTATGCTTTTTGGGTTTTTTTGTTTTTTTTTTTTGAGACACAGTCCCACTGTGTCACTCTCAGTACAGTGCCATGGCATCACAGCTCACGCAACCTCAAACTCTTGGCCTCAAGTGATTCTCCTGCCACAGCCTCCCAAGTAGCTGGTACTACTGGCGCCTGCCACAATGCCCCACTATTTTTTTGTTGCAGTTGTCATTGTTGTTTACCTGGCCCAGGCCAGGCTCCAACCTACCAGCCCTGGTACATGTGGCTGGTGCCCTAACCACTGAGCCACAGGTGTCACCAGCTGCTTTTTTTTGTTTGTTTGTTTTGTTTTTTTTGAGACAGAGCCTCAAGCTACCACCCTGGATAGAGTGCCATGGCATCACAGCTCATAGCAACCTCCAATTC